>CATIWR010556236.1:0-84957 GCA_949677035.1 Omphalea diandra | reverse complement strand
TATATATATATATATATATATATATATATATATATATATATATATATATATATATAAAGTAGAATAATTAAAATAAAAAATAAATTTGTTTTAAATAATATTTAAATTATTTAATTAAATTCAAAGTTATTTTATTTTATTTTTTAAACCATGTTAATATTTTACATTTTAATAAATTTACTAATTTTATTGTGTCTTTTCATATGCCTAAATTACAATTTCTTATTTATAATAACAAGTTATTTAGTAAGAATAAAAATTATTTATTGTGATAAAATAATTTTATCAGCTTTATAAAATTATTTAACACAGTCACAAAATATTATTATGATAATATTACTTTAAATATCTAATTGGTGGGCAACAAAATTTTGACACCATTATATTGTGACAAAATATTATGATAAAAGATTTTATATCATAATTTATTTTGAATGCTCATTGTTATAATAAAAATTTTTGAATTAAAATTTTTGGGATTAATGACTTAAAACACTCAAACTTTTTCACAAATTTTTTATTGTATCCAAAGTTTCTAATTGAGTCAATTACACCCTGATGAATTGATTTTTTAATCATACCCAAAGTCAAAATCAGTATTTTGTAAAGTATATATTTAATCTCAATTCTCCCTTATATTTTTTTCAATTAGTTTAATTAGACTCAAAATTTAGTTTAAATTTTACCGAAATAATATTTTTATTTTAGTCAATTTAAATAATTTTTCACAAAAATATTAAAAAATTTTACACTTTAGTTGATAAATAATTAATTTTACATTAATTTCATGTTTTAATTATAAAATTTAATTTTATATTTTTAACTGATAAACTAAAAAACTCTTAGATTTTATTTCAAGGATAAATTTTTTGAAAATATTCAGGTGCATATCATGTAATTGATTTTTTAAATATTTGTAGAAGTTTTATTTTAAATGATTTTAATAATTTATTATTCAAAATATATAAATTATTTTTTAATGAGAGATGGAAAGAAATTTTTTAATGAAAGAAATTTTTTAAATTAGAGATTAAGGGATTTATAATTTATAAATTTAAATTTAAAAATGTTTAAACATTTTAAATTTAAATAAAAAAATTAACATACAAAAGTATATAATAAATTAGTTAAATAAAAATGAGATTAAATTGAATAAAAAATAAAAGTATCATTTTAAGTTAGCTCATATAATTAGTTTTTCAATATTTTTAAAAGTTTTTATTTTAAATGATTTAAATAATTTATTATTCAAATATAAAAATTTAATTTTTTAAGGAGATATTGAGAGAATTTTTTTTTTAATGAGATAATGAGAGATTTTATGAATGATAAAATTTACTTTTAAAAATTTTATAGATTTTAAATATAAAATCAAACTTCTTTACGTAAAAGTACATATGATAAATTGAATTAAGCAAAAAAAAAATGATTAAATTGAACACAAAATAAAAGTATCATCTTAATTGAGTTTGTGTAATTAATTTTTTAGAGTTTTTATTTTAAATAGTTTATATTTTTAAGGAGAGATTGAAAGAAATTTTTTTTTAAATGAGAGATTGAGAGATTTTATAAATTATAAATTGAAATTTTAAAATTTTTATTTTTTAAATATAGATTTAAAATTAGAAGGATTCATCATATAAAAGTATATAATAAATTTAATTAAACAAAAATGATATGAATTGAATACAAATAAATTATGATTTTAATTAATGTCATATAATTGATTTTTTAAATTTTTTTAGAAATTTTTATTCTAAATAGTGTAAAAATTTTATTATTTACAATACAAAAATTAAATTTTTAAAAAGATTGAGAGATTTTTCTTAAAAAAATAAGAGATTGAGAGATTTTATGAATTATAAATTATGTTTTTTAAATTTAAATAGAAAATTATAATTTATCATACAGAAGTACATAATAAATTCAATTAAGTAAAAATAAAATAAATTTGAATAAAATAGATATATCATATCAATTAAACTCTAAACTTAATTTTAGGTTTGATTGAATTAATTGAAAAAATATAAGGGTTAATTGAATATAAATATACATTTTATTAAATTCTAATTTTGACTTGAGATATAATTAAAATTAATTCATCAAATTAGAGTGTAATTTACTTAATTTGAAACTTTTGATACAGTTAAAAATCACATAAATGTTTAAATTTTTTAGGTCATTAAATTAAAATTTTACCATAATTTTTAAATGATTTAATACATACAAAATTTACCACAAATTTATTTTTTTTATAATAATTATGATAAATTTGATTTTTATCACGATAAACTCACATATTAAGATAAAATAACTCACATCTTAAGATAAAATTAATTTTATCACAGAAATTTTTATTATAATACATAAAAATTTTGTAATTAGACATTTGTTATTATTAAACATCATATGTTTGTTTGTAAATTAATTTAAATTTAGTTTAATTATTTGTAAATTAATTTAAATTTAGTTTAATATCAAAAATTTTGTTATTGTTAAACATTATATTTTTGTTTGTAAATTTGTTTAAATTTTGATATATTACTTAAATAAATTTTTATATGGACTTAGTTCAATTATTTGTTTTTATTATATATAGTGATTTGCTTCAAAAATAAATTATATTTAATTTATTAAGCATTTAAATAAAAATAAATATTTTTAATCAAGTTCTATTTTATGTAAAATTTGACTCAAAATAATTTTTAAGAGAAAATTATTATTTTTCTTAATAAATCATGAAAAAATATTATATAAATGATAAAAAAATTCAAATACATATTTAAAAATTGATTAATAATTGACTCGATCCAAAATATTAATTTTGTGAGTAAACTGAAATTTTTTTCATATACATGACTTAATAAATAATCTAAATCTGTTTAAAATTTAAAAATAATCAGATCCAAAAATGATCGAATCTAAAAATGACTCGACCAACTCATTTACCGTCCCTAATTATGAGTAGTGGCCTGCCTACTGTATATGTAACATTCTGTCTTGACGCATTTACTTTATGCTTATATAATTGTATCAAGTTGACAGCTTGCCTCTGCCCCTCCTATTTATTATTTGTTCGGCCTATATGTGATATGTAGAATTAGATTTATAGGATTTTGATGGCACAGTTCCAGTTGTTTCAATTTTTAATTAGTATTGTTAATCTTTTTAGAACATAATTCTTTCATTTTAACCCTCAGATATAGAGTGACAATTTTTCATCCAATTCAAATTTATTTGAAAATAACTTGGTTCAATTCTATTTAAAATTGATTTGATATAATTTATGGCTCAATTTACATTGACCAACTTTTAATGGGTAAATTACAAATTTGATGTCGAAATTTTTTTAATTTTTTTCTATTTTAGTGTCAAGATAATTTTTTTATTTGATAAAATGTTTAAACTAATAAAATTATTTTCAATATAGTACTTTTTATGATCTAAAAGAGTAAAATTTATAATTTCGTTACATTTATTTAACTTGATATCAAATTCTGTATATTATTTTCAATTAATTATGTATTTTAAATTTAAATATATAATTTTTTCTCTTTAAATATAAAATTTGTTCATTTTTTGTTTACTTTTTGTATATATTTTGAACAAATTCTACAGTGATAGAAATATAACTTGAATTTAAAATGAAAAAATTTTGTATTTAAAGTGAAAAAATTATTTATTAATATATAATTAGTTGAAATAATATACAAAATCTAGTACTAGATCAGATGAATTTCCACGTGATAATTATTGATCGTTTAAATTGAAGAAAAATATCACATTAAAAATAATTTTATCTGTTCAGACACTTAATTGAACAAAAAAATTTAACATCAAAATAGAAAAAATTAAAAAGTTTGGACACTAAATTTATAATTTACCCAATTTTCATTTGTATGTAAATCAACTCAATTGACTCGATTTAAACTATCTGAAATTATTAAAATTTAATTAAAAATAAAATAATGTTTTTATTGTCTAAAAAAGAGTCTAAATTCAAATGACTCAGATCCAAGTTAGGTCAAAACTTGAAAGTGATGCGACTTGAATTCATTTAATTCGATTGATTTGCCACTTTTACCAATACGTGTGTGTGTTTCCCTCTATTATCGCCTCTATATATGCATATTAGAGGCGTGACAGAGCTAAAAATTGTTGATAAAAAAGTCGACCCCATGTCTCACACCAACATTTACTCGGCACGCGAAGGCCTCATTGATCTTCTCTTTATCACAATAGCTGCCCCGCTAATCTGTGTTTCTCTGCTGTAACCACGTTACTAATCTTTGTTCAGCCAAAAACTCCTGAATTTCAAGGTCCAATCTTCTTCACTAACAATAACGAACTTCAATGTTTCTTCCAATTCTAATTCCTATAGGACCATAACCGCAGACTAGAATGTGACCTTGTCCGTCAACAACCATAATGGCAAGGCCTTGTTCTATGATAAAATTCTAGCCTTGTTGATGATTAAGGATCGAGATGTATTAGGTCTCTTTAACATTACCATAGCACCATTTGAGCAAAACGAAGTAGTCCGAGAATTCGTGCATGCACAGTTCACTAACATGTTGGTGCAGTTTGACAATTGCAGCGACACGATTAATGATAATGTGGAAAGATTATGTGGGGGGTGCTAATATGAGGATGGAGATACAGACTAGGGCCAAGTGTAGAGGGTGGACATGGCCTGTAAAGAGATACTTGATTCAGGTTGTGTGCGAGGATGTCAAGGTAGGTTTTCTATCAAGCATGATAACCGCTGCTACGGATTTTGGTCCGAGCAATTGCAATGCCAATGGACAGTGGAAAAGAATGGTGACAAAGAAGGTAGGTTTTTTGTATTTTAGTTCTTTCTTTGTAAGTCTTGTTTCTTATTGATTTTCATCCAATTGCCTGTAATTTATCGTTGAGGGAATGAGGCAAAATTTGTTAATTATATTCAAACTAATTCAAAATCTAATTTTGTATCCTTTTTTGATAAAGGAAGCAAGCCACGCATTTCTTATATGTAGAAAAGTTTTAAATAATCAAATCAATAATACAACTTTTCACCGTGCATTTATACCTATTTCAAGGTAGTTGTTTAGTTTCGCGTTTCTTATTCAAACAGTAAAAAAAAAAAAGTATTTGGTAAATATCAACAATTAATATTTTAATAGCATTTAGACAATAGTTTTTCTAGTGTTTAAATATAAAAGTTGATATTTAAATTTTTTTAATATTAATCTTATATTTATCATTTAATATTTCATATAGAATTAATTAAAATATCAAGATAATTATCTTTTTTTTTATCATTTTATAATATAACTACACATTCAATCATTAAATTATCAAATATTTTATATTTATTGATCGCTCATAACTGATAAGTGATCACTAATTACTTATCAGTAGTCACTTATCACTCATTATCGATTGTTATTGTTAAACCAAACAAACCTAAACTGTACTATTAGCAATGGAAATAGTAGATAGTTTTGCGTCAGTTGATATAAGATAATCATATATGTCATTGATATTATAAAATTTTTATTTTGTTTATTCAACTAAAATATATTTTAGATTTTAAAATATTTTTATTTATTTATAAAAATAATTTAGATATATTTTCGATCTAATTCAATATCTACTAGTAAAATATATTAGCTTCTTACCAATTCACGAACAAAAATTTATGGCAAAAACTTGCATTCATTGAATGTATATTACCTTTTCATACAATCATTCAACACAATAAAAATAATTGTCCATAATTATATAATGAGATTGTTATTACACTAATTTTTTTTAATATAAAGATACTCATACTCTCATTTAATACAAGTGTATTTATCTATTAGTTGAGTTTACACTCAATGTAAGTAAATTTCTTTAAAATTTTATATTGAAAAAATCAAAATTATTTATAAAAGAAAATTGTTAAATATTATTTTAAAATCAGCTATTGGCAATAGTAATGTCAAACGTGCCTTAATATATACAACATATCTAAGAATAAACATTTTTTCCAAACTAAAGAATGATATTTTCCAAATTTAAAAAAAAAAACATAAATTTAAAGATATTTTTTTAGAAAATGAAATGGCTAAACTAGAGGGCTAAAATTAAGGAAAATTAAATTGGAATAGGCTTGCTACCCTTAGACTCCACATAAGTCTTTACTACTTCTAAGTTTATTTAGGATAGCTGATAACAGTTACTATTAATTGATAGCTAGTAATGGTTTGACATTAAGTGTTTAATAAATTATGTTTAATAATTACTATTAATACATAAAAAATTAATTAATTTTATCATTTTACATAGAGTTAAATAAATATAAATAAAAATATAATAAAATAATATATTTTTCTTATATACTTGTAAAATATAATTTCAAAACTAAGAATGTTATAATTATTAATTTTTATCTTTATGATATCTTAATAATTATTTTTTATTAATATTAATTAGTATATATATATTTAATAATTAAAATATATTATATATATTTTATAAAACATATAAAATAATTTAAAATAAAATGATTTTTTATATACTCAACTGAAGTCAACTAAATTAAGTTTTAATACCAAGTTAATTGGTTCGACTATATGGATTCACTTTTTTCATTCATAGGCCGCATCTTAGAAAAGATGAAAGTCTTTACGTTATTTTCAATTACTCTCTTTTATGTGAGTTAAATTTACCCCTCACTTTTTTATTTATGTGTACTCTTATATATTCTACTTTTCTAACTGACACAACTCCAACTTTATCCTAATACACTCATTATGAACTCTATCTATTCTAGTATGTTCACATATTCATCTTAGCATTCTCATCTTCACTACACTAAACTTGGAGACTTGTCATGCCTTTATCGCCCTACACTCACTTTCCTACATTATCACAATGCGATAAAATTTTTCTTTTAGGTTATGTGTAATCTTGTGTCATACAACAATACTCGATACATTTATCCATTTCACTCATACCAGTTTAATCTAATGGACAATATCCTCCTCACAACCCCCTTTTTTTTTTTTTTTTTTACAGAATTAAGCCCAAGTATTTAAAGTGTGTGCTTGGAAATATAACGACTCCCTCTAATTGTACTTTCATATTCTCTCTACTTTTACCCTCACAAAATTAAAAAATACATGTACTCAATCTTAATCTACTATTTTAAAACTCTTTGCCTTGAGTATACTACTCTAGAGCTCTAACTTTATGTTGACTCCTGCATGAGTTTCATCTATTAACATTATGTCATCAATAAATATTATACACCAAGGAGTGTCCTTTTATATATCCTTTATGAATTCATGCATGAGTAACGTGAAAACATAAGGACTTCATGTTGACAATTGGAGTAGTTTGACTGTAATGGAGAAATCTCTCGTATCTCCTCCAATTGTATGTATACTAGAAACTGTCACATTATATATGTCTTTTATTACTTGAATGTATTTAACTGAGACATTCTTGTGCTCTAAAGTCCACCATAATACATCTTGCAATACTTTATCTTAGGATTTCTCTAAACTAATCAACACCATATGTAAAATTTTCTTCACCTCTCTATAATTCTCCATTAAGCTTTTGCTAAAAAAAATTGATTTCATGTTAGATTGACTTGACATAAAGCCAACTCCCAAACCCAAAAGAAGGAGTTATCATGCAAAGCCGATCCCAAGCTTAGAGGAAGGAGGAGGGTTGTGGTAGGTTGGCAGCCAACATAAAATTCTTGTCAAAACTTTGATATGGATTTGAAAAATATTTTTATATAAATAATTAAAATATTATGATTCTTATTTGGTAGTTGAATAATAGAACTTTAAGAATAATAATGGAATAATGACAATTTTAACTTTTTTTTAGTTACAACTATAGAGATTCATAAAAAAATTTAATAGAAACTGATAAAAATAGTAACTAATTAGAGTCACATTCTTTATTTGTTATTATTTTGTATAGTTTACCAATTATGTATTTCTTAATTGTTAGATGAGAATTTTTTGTTGATTATATCTATCAACTATAACAAACATCTCCTATATCAACATCATCATTTTGAACTTTTTATCAAAATTTTAAAATATGTAATTAATTAATTAATCATTTTCAAATATAAACTAATAGTATATAAAAATTAAACATAAACCAAATAATTTCAAAATCATTTTTTTAAAAAAATATTCATTCACAAAATTAATAAAATTATACAATATATAGATATAATGATAATAAAAATAATATATCAACAAGTACGAAAATATATAAAAAAATTAGAATATATTCATAATATTCTTCAATCAGAATGATTGAACATTTGAAATTCAACTTGATAGGAAACAAACTTAATTCAATGATTACTAGAAGCATAAATCGATTCTCAATCTTTAAATAGGTTCAATAACCTGAATATCATTGATAAGTTAAAAGTCATTATCAAAAGTGAATATGGAAAATATAGGAATTCAATAAAAAATAAAACTCCTATAAAAATAACTAATAAAAACTAAAACTCCTATAAAAAAAACTTTCATAAAAATATATAATTCTAAAATAATAATAAAAATATATACATATTAAAAATAATAATCTAATATTTAAATATATAAATCTAGACAAATTTTAAGATAATTTATTAAAAATCAAAATAAAATACACATAGACTTTTAAATTTAAAAGAAATAAATTAAAATAAATTTATAAGAAATGAAAAATAAAAATTAACTATTAAAAATTATGTGAATAGAGAGTTTAACTGAGAGAGGGAGACAGAAAGAGAGGTGGACAATATCCCATTAAAAGCATATTCTTAATTC
Source organism: Omphalea diandra (assembly GCA_949677035.1). Lineage (NCBI taxonomy): Eukaryota > Viridiplantae > Streptophyta > Magnoliopsida > Malpighiales > Euphorbiaceae > Omphalea > Omphalea diandra. Next base: position 76,135 of record CATIWR010556236.1, on the reverse strand, counting down.
CAATATCCTATTAAAAGATTCATGAATTGTTAGTCATTAATCAAATGTATTTGATAAATAATACAACATCTAAACAAATAATTAACACATATTAGTTGTAAAATTGTGTGTTGTGTGGTATGATTATAATAATAAATTAGGATAATTAGTACAAACTTTTGACATTTGTCATACTTAAACTAAATCGTCTCTTATGTTTCAAAATTATACTATAAATTTCTAACTTTTGCCCCATTATACTAAATAGTCTTTCCATTAACTTTTCTATTAAAATCATGCAAAATATCAATAATTCCCTTACTTTCATCTTAAATTTTCATTGCATATCACATTCCTCTATTATTTTCATCTTATTTTCCAACTCTCACCTCACTTCTCAAACCCAAAAAACTCATTTTGAATATAACCCACAATCATCGAATACCATTCTTGCATCCTCAAAAACCCCACATTTTTCCATACATAGCCACCACACTACTATAAAAGACAACACACCTATCTAAACCCATTTTCACTACATACCTATGAACACCTTTTCCAAACCCAATCTATTGTAATGCACCGCAAGCCCTCAATGCATTAGGACCACAAAATGATTAGCAAGTAGCCCACTTTGTATCATTCCAATGAAACCCATCAAAGCATCTTCATTTAAACCTAATCTACAACAAACTAGTGATAACAACCTAAGAAAACACATTATTCTCTCTCATTCTACTAAACAAATAATTATCAATCTCTAAATAATTGCATTTCACATAGAAGATTAAAATTTTAGTCTCTATATATTCATTTCTTAAAAAAAAAAAAAAAGGTCACCATTTTTTATAATTCAAGAGTGAATTTGCTAACTTGTATGAAAATCTCACTCGTAAATGCACCCTTAAAGGAAGTCGTCGGAGATGTCAACACCAATGAGGAGATATTTGTGCTCCATATAGATAAAAAGATTCAAAGCTAATCAAATTTGGCCTTGTTTACATAGGGAAAAAATGGTGTGGATGTAAGATTTGTAGAGTAAAGAATGGTGATTTTTTGGTTTTAATTAAGGTTTTGAGAAATGATTTTGTGTTATTCTACGAGAATTGATAGGTTTGAAGGTTGAAAGATTAGGGCTTGGTGAAGGATAATGAGTTTTTTGACAAATTGCTTGAAAGGTTTAGTTTTATTGAGGTGAGAGAGGGTATAGGGATGAGGAGATTAATTGTCTAATATCTCACAAGTGTATTTTTGTCATTAAAATAAAATACAAAGATCAAATTCTTTTTTATTAATAGTATATGCTTATTTTTAATGTCATGAGGACTATACAATAATAAGACGATCATGAGGAAATTTATAGTATAATTTTGAAACTTGATGGATGACTTAGTTAAATATGTCAAACGTCAGGGAGTTTATAGTAATTATACCTAATAAAATTTAAATAAATTTAATATTTTATTTTTATTAAATAATTAAAAATTAATATATAAAATAATAATCAAATTTTAATTATTATTTTATAGAAAATTATTATCAAAATAATAAAATAAATTTTCAAAACTTATAATTATGTAAAAAATTAGTTGTAATAAACAATTATCGGTTAATTTATATTTTCAATCTTATGTAACAATTACAAGAAAAATTTATGAAACTTGATTGAAGCAATTCCTAATAATCAATCAAATAAATAATATTAAATATTCCATAATCAAAAATAAAATTAATAAATAGTTACAAATTATATATACATATGCAAGGTAATTATAACAAAAGATTATCTATTAATTCATACCTTTAATTTTGTATGACATAAAAGAAAATTCATTAAACTTGAATAAAATAATTTTTGACAATATATTATATTGTTATTTGCCCTTATATACTTATAATTTTTAATAAGCAATAAAATTAATTTAAATCTTCATTTTATCTATAAAATTTTACTTTTTAGATTTTTAATTTTGACATAATGCCAAATCCCAAACACAAAACGAGTCATCATGCCTAGCTGATCCCAACCTCAAAAGAAGAAGTCGAGGTAGGTTGGCAGCCAGTGTAAAATTCTTGCCAAAACTTAAATATAAATTCAATAAAATATTTTAATATAAATAATTAAAATATTATAATTGGTAATAAGTAGTTAAATAATAAAAGGTAATTGGTAATTAAATAATAAAACTTTAAGAATAATAATAGAGTAATTGTAATTTTAACTTTTTTTAGTTACAATTATAGAAATTCAAAAAAAAAAATTCTAATACAAGCTTATAAAAATAGTAACTAATAGGAGTCGTATTATTTGTCTATTATAGTTTTGTATAGTTTACCAATTAAGTATTTCTTAACTGTTGTATGAAAAACTTCTGTCAGTCATATCTATCAACTATAACAAACAACTCCTATGTCTACATCATCATTTTAAACTTTTATGAAACTTTAAAAACATGTAATTAGTTAATTAAATATTTTTAAATATAAACCAATAGTGTATAAAAGTTAAACATAAAAAAATAATTTAAACTAATAGTGTATAAAAGTTAAATATAAACAAAAATAATTTCAAAATCATTTAAGAAAAAAGTTTTTCAAAAAAAAATATTCATTCACAAAATGAATGAAATTATACAATATGATATATAGATATAATGATAATGATAATAATATATCAACAAGTACGACAAATATCAAATATCATAATATTTTTCAATCAAAATGACTTGACACTTGAAATTTAATTTGATAGGAAGTAAACTTAATACTGAGTAATTACTAGAACCATAAACCGATTTTCAATCTTTAAATAAGTTCAATAACCTGAATATCATGTATAAGTTGAATTCATTATCAAAAGCAAATATGAAAAATATAAGAATTCTATAAAAAATAAAACTCTTATAAAAATAAAGGTTAAGTATGCTAAATTTTACTCTATTATACTACTTAATTTTATACTTTCTAAAATTATACTAATATATCTATGCATTTTACTTCTGTTAAATGACAATGTTCTTCCGTAAAAAATTTACAATTTTTCTATTAGTCAAATAAATAAAAATTAATAGATATATTTTTAAATCATTAAAATTTCAAAATTACCCTTAAAAAAAAACCTAACAAACAAAATTTTCTGATCTTTCTCAAGCAACAATCAACGAACCCAACAAACAAACGCAGACACATATGGTTTAGTACCTATTTATCAAATCCAACAATTATCTAAAACGAACCCAAAATGGATTCACAAAAATGAAACTCAAATCCAACAAACTCACAAAAATGGAAGAATTTGAGTTGTTCAAAATTCACAAACCCATCTGATTCATGGCTTTTAGACGATCAATTGAAGTTTATTTAAGCTAAAACAACAAATGATCGATACTAGCCTTCACATCTTACAGATTACCAGTCAACTCAAATTCTTTTAACAATCAAAACACATCTACCACAACTCCATTGATTCAACAAACCATGCCCAGCAAACTGGAGATTTTGAATCTGAACCTGAAAATGATAAATCTATCCAATCTTTCCCCTTTCTCTAATCTGGTTGATGTGAATGTGATCTTCCTCTTTCTTCGATGAAGAGATATTTTCGTCCATGGGATTCAGTTGACCAGTAGGATTTGATCTTGCACCCATCACAAAGGAGGAGGAGGGGGGGAAAAAGGCAAGAGACGAGGATGCCTAAAAATTCTAATGGGTTAGATGGGTTTTTTTTTTTTTTTTTATTTTTTTATGAGTGATTCACTCTACAACCACGCCCAACGAGATGATTTTTTATGATTGGACGATGAAGAAGAGTGGTGGCTGCTTATTCTGCATTTGGATTATCATTTGATCCGCATTTGATGTTTGTAATTTTATTTTTGTTTTTGTGAATGAAATCTATTTATTTGATTTTTTTGGTTAAATTTGTTTGATGTTATGTGAATTGACGTCATTTTGTTTCGATTTTGATTGTGTTTTGATTATTTAACTATTTGTTTCAATTAGATTTTTTTAGTTAATTTGTTTGGATTGAATAATTGTGTTTTGGATTGAAGACAATGCTAGATTTTATAAAATAAAGGCTTAAGTAATGCAATAGAGTAAAATTAAAAGAGTCAACGTATTTCACCGTAAAAATAATCAATACAAAATATAAAAATGAAAAAATAAAAATTAACTATTAAAAAATATTTGAATAGGGAGTTTAACATACGGAGAGGGAGAGGGAGGGGGGCAATATCCCATTACGAGCATATTCTTATTTCCAATCTCCTATTAAAAGATTTATGAATTGTTGGTCATTAAGCAGATGCATTTGATAAATAATAAAACATCCAAATAAATAATTTAAATGTACTAATCGTTATGTTGTATGATTATAATAACAAAATTTAAATAAATTTAATATTTATTTTTATTAAATAATTAATAAAATAATTAATTTTTAATATATAAATAATAGTTAAATTTTAATTATTATTTTGTAAAAAATTATTATCAAATAAATAAAATAATAAAATAAAATTTTAAGCTTATAATTACATAAAGAGTTAGTTATAATAAATAATAACATATTAATTTATATTTTTAATCTTATGTGACAATCGCAAGGGAAAATTTATGAAACTTAATTGAAGTAATTTCTAATAATTAATCAAATAAAATAATATTAAATATTTCATAATAAAAATTAAAATTAACAAATAATTACAGATTATATATACATATATGTAAGATAATTATAATAAAAGATTATCTATTAATTTATACTTTCAATTTTATGTGACATAATTTTGTATGAGAATCTATTAAACTTAAAAAAAGTAAGTTTTAATAATATATTATATTGTTATTTGCCCTTATATGTTTAGAATTTTTAATAATTAATAACATTAATTTAAATCTTAGCTTCATCTTTATAATTTTTATTTTTTAGATTTTGAATATTTTATATGCAAGTAGTTTAAAATTTTTATTTTTAAGTTTTTGTAATTTTCTATTCAAAATATTTTGACTTACTATGTAAAAGTTTACTTATTAGATTTTTCTAATATCTAGCTTAGAATATTTTTTTTATAGTCTAGACTTTTGTTAAAATTTTTACTTTTTAAATTTTAATTTACAAAATTTTTTATTATGAGAATTAAATTTTCTAATTTTATATTAAAAATTTTTATTGATATAATAGTTTTTATAATATAATACAAAATAATAATAAATAATAATACTATACATAATTATTTGATAAATAATAAGTAATTATTTACTATTAACTCTTAAATTAAAATTGATAATATATATTGATTAGAAGAAAAAATAGAAAAAAAAACTTCTGAAATAGTAAATAATATTTTACGTTATTATATTATAATAATGTAATTAATATATTATAAAGTAATTAATAATTTATTATTAATATTTATTATTATATTAAATAAAATTAAATATTATTAAATTACATAAAAATTATTATTTAGTAATCAATTAGATCATATTACTTACTAACGTGACCGTGCATCCGTGCATTCGTAAATATAGAGAAGGAGAAGAATGACTTTCCAAAAGAAAAGATTCCTTGCTCGTTTCTTTTCGTGTGTGCGTCTGTTTTTCCGCCAAGAAATTTCCGTTGCACCACAACATTACAGGTGAAAATCAAAATCTTCTCTTTGCTTCTTTGCATGGCAGACCCTTCTAGACCCGCCACTGGCTACCCCATACCCCAACCCCATCAATCTAACGGCTACCCTACTCCACAGCAGTCTGCCACGGCCTATGCTCCATCTAATAATCCCTACTATTACAACCCACGCGTCACCCTCCTCCGCCGCCTAATTGCAGCTTTAATTGTGATCACCGTCGTCTTCTTTACTGTCCTCTTTATATGCTGGCTAGTCATCCGGCCCCACCGCCCTCAATTCCGCGTCACCTCTCTTTCCGTGACCAACTTCAATGTCTCCTCTTCCTCCCAGAGACTCACAGCCAGATGGGCCGCCCATTTCCAGGTCTACAATCCTAACAAGAAACTCAAAATCTCCTACGACGATATCATGTCCTCCGTTCTTTACAAATCCGAGATCCTATCTCCGACTCGAATCCCTTCCTTTAAACAGGACACCAAGAATCTCACCACCCTCGATGCCTTCTTCTCGGCGCTCGACTCTTATGTGGACGGCTGGGTGGTCACTGGTATCAATGAGGACAAGGCACTTGGTCCTGTCGGTTTCAATTTGAGGGTGGTGGCTGATGTTGGGTTTAAGGTCGGTGGATTTAGAGCTCGTAGGCGGTTGCTGAGGGTCTGGTGTGACAATGTGCTTATTGGGTTTTCAGCGGGCAGTGGATCGGGGAACTTGACGGATGGACCCAGGGAATGCGACGTTTTTGCGTGAGTAAAAAAGTTTCTTAGCTGTTAATGTCTGTTGATTTTTGAGTAAAGGAAGGTTAAGATGTTCTGATGCTAGGTACATTTATAAGACTGTAGATGTACATGGATTTAGGTTTTTGAGACTAATTCTACTTATTATCATTATCTTTATCTCTATGGTTGTATAGTATTTTCTAATTGATGCTAATTTTATTTCTGGGGTTTAATTGCTTGCGGAGTTGTTCATTCCATCTTTAATGTCCGAGCTATTTGGTTTGCTTTTCTGTTTCTATGGAGAATTGAGCACAGAATTATCGAAATCATTAGACTTATTTTTTATTCCTTTCCTTGCTGAATGAGTGCACAAGATTACTTATTGCTTTTGCCTAAAGAATGTTTTAGAAACATTTTTACTTAAAACACAGGGAAAAGTATAAACAAACAATGAGTTTAAGCTTTAAATTAGGTGATTCATTTCAGTTTGAAGGGTTAGATTTATCTCTACTAGAAGGTATTACATGAAGCATCCATGTATTTCTGTCATGATGTATCCCAGAATTAATAGTTTTAATTTGAGAGAGTGCCAATGAATGAGTTTTTAATAACTCATTTTGATGTTGAATTTTCCGTCAATTCTCAGAGAATGGATTTTTCAAATGGGCCTTCTTCCTTGCATGATACAAAGTGACACATAAGATTGTTGTTCCTAACTTATTTTTCATTGTCTTGATTGATTTGATTCACTAGGTTAACTGAGGAAACCCATGTGAAACCACTATGCATTGTATTATTGCTTTATTATAAGCATTTACCACAGCTTTCCATTCATGAACAAGGTTAATTTTTAATGTCACACGTTCACTGCTGTCTAGTTTAGTTTTGATCATCCTTTTGCCTGTATCCTTGTTCTCCAAAAGGTTCTGCATTGAATAGTTGATGTATTTTGGTAGGGGCAAAGAATTTACTTGCCTTTTTGTCTTGCTGTTCTTCAATTGCAAGAATCACTTATTACCATTTTCTTCCCCAGCCACTAACCAACCTATATTTCTGCCAAATAAGAAAGAGAAAGAAAGGGAAAAAGATGGATAAATCAGAGTTGCTGCAAGTTCTATTTGCAGTATTTTTGCACCGCTTTTTGTGGTGGAAGGAGGGAAGAAGGAAAATGAAGAGGAAAGGCAAAATTGAAAAGGATGGCAAATGCAAAGAATTTTTCTCTTTTCTTTTGCCTGTCTTTCTTACTCAAAAACAACATTACCAATTGAATTGGCAAAGAGAAAATTGATAGGGAGGAATACATGGACTGCATTCTTCTCCCCAACCCCCTGTCCTGAAAGAAACAATAAAAGTGGAAGGGGGAGAATCCCTCCTTACTCTTGCCTTTGTATCTGTATGAAGATTGTTATGGTTGGAGATGCAGGGCGTATTATGTTTGTGCAAGATTGTTGAATATTTGCTTGAGCTGATCCATTTTTACATGCAGTTTATTTGATATGAAGGTAATGTTAATGTCTACTGATTACAAGGCATAGTTGCACAGCCAATTGTCATTTGATGCAAGACTGAGATGGTTAGGTTTATTCCAGTGGGAATGTCTTCACAATTTGATGATTCGTGGTTTATTTTATACTTGTTTGGTTTGGTTTAATCTGTCCAATCATTGGACAATGCAATTGAATGTGGTGACAACAATAGGCATTCATCAAATCATTCAGGAAGCTTTTACTGTTTATAGTTTCAGCCATTCCCTTATTATACCTTTCAATTTGTACTTTGTTTCATCATTGCATCCTTTCTCCTAAAATTGAATTTGTTTTCTTCATGTTTCCAATTTAAATTGGTTCAACTGTTATTTGTTTATTCCATGCATTTGCTTAAGCCGTCACTTCCGAATAAATAGCATAGACTTTGAATGAATTTGCGAGATGTTATGGAAGCTAGTACTTTTTGCCAAATATTTATTCTCTGTTTGAGCTTACATCTCGCAGCTTGAAGGGTGGCTTAATTTTTGTAGTACCCCAGTTTCTGACACTTTGCTACTCTCGAAGCAGCATGTCTGTGGTGGGTAAAATCAGCTGAAGTTGCAAATTTTTAGAGCTGAAAATTTTGGTTTGTACTAGTAATTTTGCATTATCAATCGAGTTCATTCCACAGTTAGATTAAGTTTGAAGATTGATTGTCTTACGCAGAATGCCAGAAGTGACTTCGATTTCTGCTCTGATTGTAGCTGGGCCCTCGGTGAGGTACAAGTACTCTCCATTTTGTTTTGGGTTTTATTGATTTAGAGGTTCGTTATGGAGTGCTGCCATTACAGAATTGAAACTGGTTCGTTATGTTGTCATTATAAAATGGCCTTCCAAGGGTCCACTAACCATGATAGCAAATTTACCAATTTTAATGCAGATGATAATGAGCTCTGCAAAACTTAGTAAGAAAATGCATTGCTACGAGAATTCCTCCATAAATATCAACTTATAGCGTTATAAGCTTTCTTCAAATCAACTTTGATAGCCCAGATAGGCACTCCATCATCCCCATAATAGTTCCTCCTGACCAATTCATGAACAAGCTTGACATTATCTCTAATTTGTCTGTCCTTAATAACGCTGATTCATTTTTATAGATTCAGGATCCTAAAACTTCGGTCATTCTCTCTGAGGATTTTTGAAATACACTTATACAAGATATTACAATAGACTATAGGATAAAAATCACTTAAAAGCTGAGCTATTAGAATTTTCGGAACGATGCTTAAGGAAGTTGCATTGATTTGCTTTAATATTTCTCTATTCCTTAAAAAATCTTGAATTGCAATTTCCTAATATACGCTTAACTACTCTTGAAAGACGCTATTGGCAACATTTGGCTTAGGGGCTTTTCCATTAATACTTGTTTGACCTTTTCCTTTAATATGTCAGCCGTAATCCATTAATACTTGTTTGACTTTTTCCTTTAATATCTCAGCCGTAAGTAGAAATTGTCCTTCCTCTAGTAACACTAGCCCTCTAGCAATTATCTCTTCATTAAGATGGCGTCTTAGATTGCTGGCATCGTGGAATAACTCTTCGTAAAACTAAATCATGCTAGCCTTAATTTACTGTGGATCCGTGAGGTACTGACGATCAAGTTTTAGTTTGTTAGCCCTGTTTGAAACCATATTTATGTTGACAGCATTATGGACGAACTTAGTGTTCCTATAACCTAAAGTCGCCAATTTTTCTTTCGTTTATTATTTATGATAACTTGCTCCTTGTCTAAGCCAAAGAGCAAGGTTTTGAAAATATGCCCTATTTCCTCAAGTAATCTATTGTTTATCAAGTATTATAATAATAATTATTATTATAAGTATTAATATTATTAGCATTATAAAGATGAATATTATTTTTGCATAACTAATGATCAATACCAAACATGATTGATAGTCAATATATCAAGATAAGAATAGTTCAATTCTAAACCCATTATTTATTAAAGGAAAATAGCTACATCAATTGGAATAACTTCCAATATACTCTCACCTCAATTATCCCTACAAATAGTTTGCCAAACCCATAAGTTGCCCTATGAATTTTTCGTGATTGGTCAGTGTGACACATCAACTTCACAAGTAACTAATTTAACACAACCTATTATTATTAGTCAATTAAATCCTTGAAATTTTATTTTTGACCAATTACACCTAGGGCGATATAGAAAAGAAGAGCGTGTAATGACGTGCGACAACGTGTAAAAAAAACATAACACATGGAGACACTTTTTACTGACTTGAACATTCTCTCTCTCTCTCTTTCTCTCTCTCTCTCTCTCTCTCTCTCTCTCTGTGTTTTCAATATTAGCAGTAAAATTACCACCTATATTTTCATATCTCCCCTATCAGTGAAAGAGAAACACAATTAAGAAATCTAAGCAAGAAAATAAATTGTCAGTCTGTGGTTATTGCATGCATTGAACAATAAAAGAATAGACTGCAATTGAAAGGTAAGAACCAACATTATATTTGCCCTAACTGTCAATGTATAACAATAATATTATGAGAGTGGGTTTGTTGTGAATATTGAATATGATTTAGTTGTTTGGTAATGTTTACTTTGCAATTTGGGGGCTTTTAGTATGAAACTATTTATTGTTTTGCTTTTGGAATGAAATCTTTGCTTGAATTTGGTACAGATATGGTCCCTATCTGATTAGCAAATTTCTTTTTTGTTTGCTAATGTACAAAGGTAGACATATTTGTAGACCTGAGATGGCACCACACTGTCACATTGGTAAATGACTGTAACCTTAAGTACATTAGGGGTTTGGTATAGGTTAATAAGTTGTATGTGCCAAAGTTGAAATGGTACATTAAGGATTTGGGGTATGATGAAGTTAAGGGCATTTTCTTTCGAAGCACATCTCAATCTAGATTTGTAGAGATTACTGATGATTCAGTGTTAATAGGCATAATTACGGGTGTGAAGGATGATGATGTTTTAGATCTATTTCTTGAACATATTGTGAGTGAAGCAGAAGTTATGGATCAAACAGAAGTGGTGTTTGAGCTTTCAGATGATGATGGTAATTTTAGGGTTACGGATAGAGGCGTAAATGTTAGTAATGAAGTATATAGATTTGGTGTTGGCATTAGTGAAAAAGGTGAAAAATCAAATGAGCAAGAAGTTGAGGTTACATTTGAAGATGAAGATGAAGATGAAGAAGGATTAAGCGAATCTGATAGAAAAGATGTTGATTATGCTTTTGAAGATGAAGATAGTGAGAGTGAACAAGATATTGTAGACTATAAAGAGATTAATAGCAGTGATCTAAATGAAGAGCTAAAAGCAGCAAGAGAAAATGTTAAGCAGTGTAAAACAAATAAACGTAGAGCATCTGATAACCAAAATGGGAGAAATTTCATATTGGTAAGGCATGCATTGATGCAGGTTTTGAAAATGTTTAAGGAGGAAATAAATATGCTGGAAAGACTGGTGTTGGTGAGATATATGACGGTTTAAATCATGATAGTAGGGAATTAAGTGATGAGGATGAATATGAGGTTGCATTTCATAATGATGGTGAGAGTAAGAAGCTAAGATCAGTTCATTATGATCCTAATATGCCTATACCTTATTGGGATTTTGGAATGATCTTTGTTAATGTTGAGCAGTTTAAGGAAGTAGTTAGGAAGTATACAGTTTACAAAGGTGTTTCCCTTACTATTAAGCCTAATAAGGCAAAAAGAGTGAGAGTGAAATGTAACAAAGAGGGATGCCCTTGGTTGTTATTTGGAAGTGTAGAAGGGTACACATAAAATTTCACTATCAAGACCTACAATCTTATGCATAATTGTTATAGAACTAATAAAAATAAGTTGTGCAACTCTAAGTATATAGTTACATACTTAAAGGACAAAACTTTGTCACAACCTAGTATCACAACTAGAGCCCTTCAAAAATTATACAAGGATGAGCTTAAATTGTATGTTGGCTTAATTATTTGTAGGAGGGAAAAGACTAAAGTAATTAGAACCATGGTTGGAGATTATAGGCTAGAATTTGTAAGACTACATGATTATTGTGAGGAGATAAGAAGATTTAATCCCGGAACAACTTGTTTGGCCAAAGGAAAGACAATAGGAGAGGGTGGGCAATGATTCAAAAGATTTTATGTGTGTTTCCATACATTGAGGACTAGATTTCTTGAAGGATGTAGGCAAATTTTAGGTTATAATGGGTGTTTTTTAAAAGGTCCAACTAAAGTTCAATTACTTGTAGCAGTTTCTAAATATGGCAATAATTAAATGTATCCAGTTGCTTAGGTTATGGTGGAGGCTAAAAATAAGGTTAATTGGAAATGGTTCATATCCACTTTAAAGGTGGACTTAGGCATCACAACTGGTGATACCTAGACTGTAATTATAGACATGCAAAAAGTATATATGCTTACATTTAACACTTAAACTTTATGTATACTTAAATCCTTATTATTATTAAAAGTTTGTAAGACATTGGTATTATTTTAGGGTTTGATACTAGTCATACAAGAACAACTACCCTTAAAGGTGGAGGCTAAATATAAAGTTAATTAGAAGTGGTTCATATCCACTTTAAAGGTGGACTTAGGCATTACAACTGGTGATACATGGACTGTAATTACAGACATGCAAAAGGTACATATGCTTACATTCAACACTTAAACTTTATTTATACTTAAATCCTTATTATTGTTAAAAATTTGCAAGACATTTGTCTTACTTCAAGGTTTGATACTAGCCATACAAAAAAACCTACCCTTAGCTAAACAAAGGATGTGTGCAAGACATATCTGGCAAAACTGGAACAAGAAATGGAAGGGGCATGAGAAGTGGAAGAAATTTTAGGAAGGTACTTGGTTTGCCTTGGAAGTCTAATTTAGAGATAAATTAAAGGAAATTGAAAAGTTAGGCCATAGGTGTGTCCAAGATTTGCTCAACTACAATGAAACTACCTAATGTAGAGCTTACTTCAACTTTGACTATAAGGTGATACTATTGATAATAATATGTGTGGAACTTTTAATAGGTGGATTCTGACTCTTACCTGCTATAACATAATTATAATGCTTGAAGCATTAGAGTGCTAGTTATGAATAGGATTAGGGAGATGAAAGATTTTGCTGAGACTTGGATTATAGACATTTCACAACACATTTAATAAAGTGCTAAGTTATTTGGAATGGTGAGTCTTAATTTTAGATTGTTGATAGGGAACATGGGCATAATGTTGACTTGAGGATGCAGAAATGTACATGCAGAGCATGGGAGGTCAAAGGAATACCATGTGATCATGTAATTTGTGCTATGCATCATAGAAATTTAGAACCAGTAGACTTTGTCTCTTATTGGTATAGGAAAGAAACCTTTTTAAAGTCATGTGGAAAGTGTAATGTAACCTGTTAGGGGAATGAGGATATGGTCAAAATCAGATTATCCTATAATGGAGCCCTTATAAGTAAAAAAGACACCTAGAAAGCCAAAGTTGAATAGGAGAAAGGACAAAGATGAAGCAAAGAAATTTGGTAAACAATCAAAAAGAGGGATTTAGATGGCATGTTCTTTATGCAAAAAGGTTGGCAACAACAAGCAAGATTGTCTACAAAAATATAAACAACTGAATCATTATTATTCAATCATTTATGCTAATCCTACAATGGATGGTTTTGACTAACAATACTTCTTTTTTGTAAGGAGTAAATGAAAGAATTCCTATCCAAAAGCATGGTGGATCTATGATGGCTGATATAGGTTCAAAGATGTTACATTGTGTGCTATATGACTTTAGTAGAGTAATTTTGATGTTGTTGGCTATTTTATAATTGATTTGTCTGCTATATTATGAATTTGATTGACTTTCATGGTGTTTGATAATTTTCAAGTGTAATTGGTTATATCTATTCAATTTTTAAAAAGTGTTAGAAGAGGTAAAGGTGGCGGGAGTGGTAATAGTTGGAGAGGTGTAAGTAGGGGTGATTGCTCTTAGTCCAGGTCTAGGGTTTTGAAAAACCCCAAAACTAGATTGACGAACCGATCCTTCAAAAATTGAAGAATTGGGATTGGACCGAACCAAATGAACTACCAGGACCGGACTGAACTGAAAATCAGTTAGGTTTAGGTCCGGTTATTCGGTATTATTTTGTTATTTTTTTGATTCAGTCTCAGTTGGTCCTAAATTTATTTTTTAAAAAAATTTCATAATTATAATTATTTTAATCCATTTTAGTCATATAAACTTTCCTTTTAAATATTATGGAATATATTATAACATAAAATTATTTATTTTGAATGCATAAAATTAATAAAAATATAACTTTATAATTATAAAGACTTATATTAAGTAATATTCAAGTGTACAAATATATAATACATTTATAATATTTAATTTCTATATTTTATTTAAATATATGACATATACATGTATTAAATTAATATATAATCCTAAAATTATATATATATATATATATATATAATCGGTTCTTCGGTTTGGTTTTGATCCGATCGTCGATACAGTTCCTAAAGGAGGACTAGGACCGATACTGATTTTAAATTATCAATTTGGTTTCAATCTGGTCCCAGTCTTCTTATATATTTTCAGTCTAGTATTTATTTTGGTTCGATTTTCAATTATGTTTGGAAAACCCCGAGAATCATGCTCAGCCCTAAGTGGAAGGGGTAGAAGATGTGAGTATGGTGGAACGGGTGAAGGGAGTGTAGGTGTTGATGTTGCTACTACTAAGGTTATTGGTGGAAATTCAAGTTCAAATTTTGTTATCATTATGGCCACTAGAAGTATTGGAGGTGTTGATGCTGCAATTAGAATGGAAAATGTTGTTGTTGACAGTGGGAATTCAAGTTCATTTGGTGTTGGAAAGGGAAAAAGGTCCAACTAGTATTGATAAAAGGATTGCAACTCTATCAACAACAGGTCCCCTACCTAAAAAACCAAGAGGAATCAAGGTGTTGGTCTCATATATAATGAAAAGACAGGAGGGATCAACTTTCATGTAAGTGACCTGCAATCTTGACATGCAATGAGTTTAAATCTAAGTGACCTATAATATGTGACTCTATAATTTTGCAATATAATGCATACAACTTCTAGTGTTTCAAGGGTTATAAGTGAACGTAAGTTAATATTGATTTAGGCTTTAAATCTCATGGATTGAAGTGACAAAACAAGTCAGCATTAACCACAAGGCAACTACAGCAATAAAAAGACATTCAACGTATGAATATGAGACACAATGCAACAACCAAACATAACACAAGTCAAGCTACAACTAAAGGAAGCAACATTATTAGGCATGGATCTAAATAACAAAGTGCTACTAGTGTTTGAGTTGGAATTTGTATTTTTTTTCTTATTAAACAGACTTTATCTATTTTGTTAAGTTATGATTTTGTAATGCTAATTTAGACAAAATGATTATGTAATACCAATTTAGGCATAATGCTTTTGTAATGATATTTTGGATTAAATTTCTTTTCTGCACTGACAATGTCACAGTTAGTCTCTTTTTTTGTCAATTTATATCTCATATACTCACACTCATTCAACAATATAACACAACATTTTATCTAGCACAAAATGATTTCATTTCATTATACAACAAATGCAATACCAACATCATTTTCGATATAAAATGTTAGTCATTTACAACAACTAACACTGCTAATAATATTAACCCCTCCATCCCAATAACTATAGTAGAAAAACACAATTACATAAAAGCAACTAACACTATTAATACTACTAATCCCTTCCCTCCATCATCATAGCATTGACATATCCATTTCATCTTGATTTTAAATAGAAAACATAATTACAGCAACACAAATAAATTTTAACATCCTTTTTCTAGCTTTTTTTTTTTTGTCCTCTACCTCTTTTACCCTTCGGAGCAGTTACATGTTCTAGCATTTGAAGGTCGAGCCAAAGGAAAAAATTACAAGCTCCTCTTCTCTATTTTAATAATAAAAATAGGACAGTCACTTATTTTTTCTTCAATTTTCACCTAAATTCCTAAACTATATCACTAAATCATTATTAATTATCCCATATCTCGTGCAACCAAAGAACCTTCTTCCTGGATTTGATTTGGTCTAGGAACACCTTAGAGCAGTAGCTTCTCAACAATGGCACGAAGGGATTGCTATGTTAACTGCTTCCATTTTATGAAAATTACTCAAGATATTTATAAATATTTAACAAACAAGTTAGAAAATAAGAGATATGTAGTTTCAATTTCACTATTGCCAATTTTGATTTGCCCAATTTTATAGCCATTGCAAACCCTAATGGCTATATCCCCAAATTGAGAGAGAGAGAAGGAAGAATATGGCCACTGTACAATTTTTTTTTTATTTCAAAATCATTTTCATATATCTTATTTAATTGGTTTACGTGCACACTATTGCGTTATTTCAACGCGTTGTGCTTGTTGTACATTTAAGGATTTAATTGACTAATAATAATAAGTTAAATGTTAAATTGATCTCTCATGAAATTGAAGTGACACACTGACCAATCGTGAAAATTTCAGGAGACAACTTATGAGTTTGGCCACAAATAGCAGCCATTAAGTCCCTCCTCCTGTTCTCACATTCTCACCAACATAACCCATTTCAGGCCTGCCATAACTTAGCTCATTAGCAACTTCCAAAATCAAAGATTTATTTCCTTTTTCCAAAATAGGAATGCCTTTAAGCATTGAAGTTGTCTGCTACCTAAAGACAGTCATTACTTTTGCCAACCACATCGAAGTTATCCTTAACAACAAGCACATCCTTATTGTATATCCTCCTCTGCATTGTGTGAGCCAAAGATCAGAACGAAAGAAATAATTACAAAAAGGATCCACTCCTATCCAGCAAAAAAATAAAGAACATCGAACCATTATGAATCTTCCTCACAATAAAAGAACTCAGCATAAGAAAGATGGACATAAAAAAATAAAATCCCAACAACGGAGAACAAATGAGACAAAAGATAAGAGTAAAATGATAATAAAAAAAAAATCCAAGTTGTATCCTTACTCATAGTTTATCGAACCATAAAATCATCTTCCATTATTTTTCTTCATCCATAAAATATTCAAGATACATGGTAGACTACATTTGCAAATTGGAATTCTTGGAGTCATTAGCATTACTGAGTGATTAAACCATTTTTTTTAATATAGGGTTTCTAAAATGGAAGAGAGGAGGGACATAACAAATAAGAGGGAAAGGAGTCATTAGCATTACTGAGTGATTAAACCATTTTTTTTATTATAGGGTTTCTAAAATGGAAGAGAGGAGGGACATAACAAATAAGAGGGAAAGGTAAAACAAAATTAAAAAGAGGTAACATTAGGTTTTGGTGATGAGACAAGTTTGTCCACATCATCGATAGACTTGTCCTATTTTTTTTTGCGTCAGTATTATAAATTATAAAAGATATACACATCACCCATCTAATGTTCGAAAAATGGCTAATTGGCCAAAAAACTTGGACTGCAATAATATTTACAAATAAGTGACTTGATTGTATAAATTAATTTTTTTCATCATTACATTATAGTCACATAACTTCTGCAACATTTTAACTAATAGTTGACAATAAAATTTCCATTAAAAAAAGATCTAAATTTTCTCCAATATAACACTACACGTATTTATATTATCTAAAAGTCAGCTCATGCATTTTTCTTCTTCATTATTTGTCATTTTTTCCTTTAAAAAGAAAAAAAAAATCATTGAACCTACTTGAAAAGGTAAATTTTATCTTGAATGCTTTCCTTTTATTTTCTTGTAAAAGTTAAATTACTTAATTTTGATTATTTAATTATTAAAATTTGGAATAAGTTAGATAAATTTTGATTGAGTTTTCTGATAAATTTAACAAGTTATTCTTAAATAAATTTTAGCTTAGAAAAAAGTTAATAAGTAGCATTTACATTGTAAATGATAATCAATTATTAGCATATTGATACATCAATTTACATTTTCCAATTGTTGATGTGACAAGTTTTAATATACATAATGGATTGTAGGTTGAATTAAACTGACACATTATTTATTGGAATGCTATAAGGTTTATTCATTTAATAATTAAAGAAAAATATAAGAAGTAATGATATCATAAAAAATTTTGATCCATTTTATATATTTAAGTGAGACTTGTTTTAAAAAAAAAAAAATTTAACATGACTCAATACTTGATTATTTTGTCTTTGAAAGACATGAAGGAATAAAGAGATTGCTTTGCTCAAATTGTGAGTTCGAAATGTAAATTTTATTTATTTTTTATTTTACAAGATTTTCATTTTCTTTTTGCTAACAGCGTGTCCTCCCTCCCAACCACCAAATTTTTTTTAAAAAAAAAAAAAAATTGGAAAACGATCACATTTTTAAATTGTGGATGAAACTTGCAAACTAATATATACTGCCTGGATGGCTTGGAGAAAGCCTGATTATTACGAAGCTGAATCTATATGATGTTGAGAAAAACGAAAGTTGTGTGGTTTTGGTGTTAAAGATTGAAACCGTAAAATTGGTAGGAAGTTAGGTAAGTGCTGCAGCGTCAAAGTATGATAATTAACAATAGAAGTTAGGAAGCTTTCTTGTCCGCGAAAGACAAGATGAAAGATACCCTTCATGTTTCCTTAGAAGCACAGGCATAATAATAAGTACATAACCTTTGCTGATATGGCCGCCCCATTATCATAAGGAGCATTTGTGGGAGACCAACGGAATTATCTATATATGTTGAGTTGGCCTGGAGAGAACTAGTCGTGAATCCTGATGAAATCTTTAAACAAAGTAACCAATTTAAATGTCAGTTAAGATTAGTGATAAACATGTCTGTTTTTTGTTATCAAATTCAAAACATGGCACATCGGCGACGTTACGTGCCATGAACAAGAAGCATTATTAATTGTCGATATTCACGGTCAAAACATAGGTAGACTGCAATTTCGCTTCTGCTGTTTCATTACATATTTATTTGGCCATTTTCATAGAAGCATGCTTGCATGGTATTGGGAGGCGGACCTCTCTCTACCATACAATTAATTATTTGCATGCGAATAAACGAAGAAAATAATCCATAATCTTTTCAGTGAATTGATTTTGGGAGCAGTGTTTATTGTTTCCTGCTAATCAACTTTGGCCCATGATTAAAAAGCAAAATCGAGCTGGCTAATAAAAAAAATAAATTGTAGGTGCTTCATATTATTAAATATATTATTGAAGATGGCTGAAGAAAGGCTTCATCATATTAAGCCCCTCATATTTAATACTATAGTATAATTTATGTTATACCTCGAAAAATATTTTTTTATATATTACAAAAAATAATGGTTAGTTGATATAATATATAGATGAATCTATAAGAATCTACTATCGCATCCTTGATCATTATCTTCAGTGATAAAGGTGGCGGTTAGATTGAGACTTTAAATTTATACATCTTACCAATAAAGGAATGATTGATTGTAACTTAAGCCAACAGCTAAGATATGACTTCCCATCCTAATCAAATAATTATGTTTTAAAACTCATATTTAATTTCTTTTTTAAATAAAGTTATTCAACAAATCAATTTAGTAATTCAATAATATAAATAAATAATTAGTAAAAAACCAACAATAATATCAGGTATTTTAAAATTTTCATCACAAATAAATAATTAGTAAAAAACAAACAATAATATCAGGTATTTTAAAATTTTCATCACAAAAAAATTAAATTAATTAGCTATATATATATATATGTGCGCGCGCGCGTGTAATTTAAGTGCATGTTATCCGTTTTAAGTTGAAAAATACAAAAATAACCGTAATCTTATGTGTTTTTAATATATTTAGTGGGTGAATTTGCAAAAAAAAAAAAATCTCCAAAATTATATAAATATACTTACAATCTCTAAACATGTAATTGAATTTCATGAAATTGATCGTGTTTTGTAAGCATAATTAAATATTTCTATTATCTAATAATCAATATAAAATATTAAAAACATTAGTTGATATAATCATATTTCTTAGAAAATCATCTATGTAAAATAGTTTATTTTTTCTTGATTTTCATGATCTTGAACTATATATCTTAAAATACTTTATAAGCTATAAATATAAATGAGAATTGAAAGATTAAAAAGAGAAATGCATAACTGAACAACATTTACTTTTGTCAATAAATTTAATTTTTTCTTTATCTTATTCTTTTTTTATTTTTATATTTAATTTTAAGTGAAGGTATTTTATAAATTTATAATCTTTGTTAATTTATAAATTATTATGTAACATATCATATTAATTTAAAGAAGTGAGACGATATATTTCTTTGATTATAAAATGTATCTATATTTTACTATTATTTTCATGATTCAGTGAATCAACTGACCAAATAATGAGTGGGAAGGTACAATGTTAACATTGGATTATTGGAATTAGTAGAAAACAAACAAATTAACAATGTATGACAGCTGTTTTAAGCAGGTTTTTATTTAAAGGCAAATAGCATTAAAAAAAAACCCTATACTTTCATGTTTATATCAAAATAATTCAATTTCTTTTATTTTTTTAATTTGTAAATATACGTAATTTTATTTTCATATCATTAGTAGCATTTAATCATATTTCACAATGATATAACACTTTAGATATGTATATTTCTACAAATGATATTTATAAAAAAAAAAAAAAAGAAATTAGCATAAAAACTTGTCCTTTCACTGTTATGTCAAAATAATCTAATTAAATTAAATAGTCTTTTAATTAAAAATTATTTACTATTTAATTAAAAATTATTTATTAATGAATAAGCAATTAAAGTTAATTTAATTTAAATTTAAGAAAAAAAGCAATTAGCATAAAAAAACATGTACATTCACTTTTATATCAAAATAATCTAATTTAATTAAATAGCCATTTAATTAAAAAAATTATTTACTTGTTAATTAAAAATTATTTATTAATGAATAGACAATTAGAGTTAATTTAATTTAGATTTAACATTAATTTGTGTAGTTTTTATTTTTCAAATTTCAAAAAAATTTTGATTTAATTATTTTTATTTTAATTTATGTTAGAGTTTAAAATAAATTGGTAATGTATTAGTAATTTTGATTTAAATAAATTGATAATGTAGGTTTAAATATAATTTTTACATGTAATAATATGATAATAAATTTATTAATATGATGAATTTATAAATAAATTAGTTTTAATTTTAAAATTAATATTAATGATAAATTTATTTTTTAAAATTAAATTAGTAGTGAGTAGTGATGAAAATAAAATTTAATATAGTAAAATAAATAGGGTCTATATTTTAGTTGTAATATCTTATAAAATAAAGAATAAAGATATTGACAGAGTATGAAATTTGTTAAAATTATAAACAAAATTGTATACTTATTGAATTAAAATAAATTGACCATTTATATTTTGAAACTATGATTATTAGCTAACATTATTATTACTCCGTTTATGGTCAAAATTACCATTAAAATATTTCAAATTTTTATAAGTAATTTTTTATTTTGATAAATATAAATTATATTCATGTCATGATACTTTTTTCTTATTAGGAGTACTTTAATTGCTCTAATTTTTTTTTTATTTTTTAACATTGGAACAAATTGAATTTTATTTTAATAAAGCAATCATTTTATTAATATTTAAATTTCATTTTATTTTAAAAATAAATACAAGCATATATATACCTCACTAAAAATCATATTTTGGTTAGTTATAAAAGTTCAAAAAACTATAACTTATTTTTATTTTTTAGTTTTCTTCTTTTCTGAATATATAATTTTTGAGTAAATTTCTGTCATTAAAAATTATCAATGCTTCTTCTAAGAAAATTTCATCACTTGTGTACTTATTTTTATATGTATAATTCAATCATAAGAACCATTTCAATTTCACAAGTGATTTTAAATTTTTTAGTATTACTAGTAATTTATTTATTATTTTTTAAAATAATATATATAAAAGAATAAAAAAGAAAATATCTTAGTGTTAGTTAAAGAAAATATTTTTAAGATATAAACAATAATTTTATCTTATGTGAGATAAGAACAGTTTTGTCAATATCTAATTATAGAGAATACATGATTCTGCCATTTTTAATTTTTAATTAAATAAGTAAATAATTTAAAAGAGTATTTAATTTAGATAATTGCTAAGTGCAAGTTTAATTAAATAAGTAAATAATTTAAAAGAATATTAATTAAATTAGATTATTTTGAAATAAAAGTGAAAGTATATGTTTTTTTATGTTAATTGCCCCCTCTTTTTTTAATATTTATAAATGTCATTTGTACAAATATATAGATTTGAAGTGTCATATCACTATCAAATATGATTAAATTTAATAATGATATGAAAATAGAAGTATATACATTTAAAAATTAAAAACAAAAAATTGGACTATTTTTATTCAAATATGAAAATATAGATTTTTTTTTATGCTATTTACTCTTTATTTAATAGCATAAGTGGTTTAAGTTCAGAAATTAGTTAGAAGGAGATGCATAATTAAGATTTATATTATTGTTTTTAATTATGATATGTCAACGCGTCGTTAGCTTTGTTTATGCATATTTTTGTTGTGTTCAGAAATTCACAATTAGAATTTTTTTTTTCCTTTTTCGCTTTTTTTAGACGAATTGATAATTTACAGTGCTACCATTATTATAAAACTCAGTCTTATAATGAGCAGCATTCAAACGTTTAAAATTAGTACAAAAATTTACCTACATTGGAGGTAGCTGATTGCGAGATTTAAGGGACCTTTTAAATTTTATGTGATTATTTCCCTTCAATTTGTTTTAAAAAAATTGAGATAAAACTTATTTATATTGAGTGTATTTATACTGGCACAATATTTTGATTTGCATGGAATATATATATATATATATATAGTAACACAATATTTACACAGAACAAATTATTTATATGTAGTTAGAGATAATTATTTTTATTTAATTCTAAAATTTGATTTAAATTTGTTTAAAAATAATTCAATCCAACTAGATGTGGCAGTTTTTGACATGACCAAAAACCCGATCTTGACCCTAGGCAAATCCGAAATGATTTGGAAATTTTCAGATTGGATGAGAGTTAATACGATGAATCGAGTCACTAATTTAAATGAGTCAACATATGATTCGACCCAATTGAACTGATGACATTATAAAGAAAAAGAAAACTTTTATTACTAAATATATAAAAGGTAAAATAATTAAAATAAAAAAGAAAAAAAATTTATTTCAATAAAATATTTAGCTTATTTAATTAAATTTAAATTTAACTTTGATATTTTTATTTAAAATATAATGAAATTTTTATATTTTAATAAATTTATTAATTTTACTATATTTTTTCATGTGCCTAAATAACAATTTATTATTATGATAAATTACTTAGTAATAATAAAAATTATTTATTATGATAAAATAAATCTTATTATAATTTTTTAAAATTATTTAATACAATGATAAATATTATTCTGATAATATTATTTCTCCTTATATGTAATTTGGTTGACATTATATCGTAGTTAAATATTATGATGAAATAGTGTAAATCATAATTTATCTTCTATACTCATTTATTATGACAAAAATGTTTGAGTTAAAAATTTGTGAACTCAATAATTAAAAAAATTCAAACATTTTCATAAATTTTAAATTTATTTAAAGTTTCTAATTGAGTCAATTACGCTCTAATTTGATGAATTAGGTTTAACTATAGCGCAACTCAAAAACAATATTTAATAAAAGTAAATATATAATTAGACTCAATTGATCCTTATATTTTTTTTAATTAATTCAATTAAATTTAAAATTAAGTTTAAATCTTATTGAGATAATATTTTTATTTTTACTCAATTTAAATATATTTTCATAAATATACCTAAATTTATTATTGTTTTAGTTAATAAATAAATAATTCAATACTAGTTTTATATTTTAAAATTGTAAATTTTATTTTTATATATTTAAATAATAAATTAATAAATACTTAATTTTTATTTTAAGGATAAATTTCTTTTGAGAATATTCAGATTCATATAATGCAATTGATATTTTAAATATTTCTTAAAAAATTTTATTTTAAATAGTTTAAGTAATTTATTATTTAAAATTAATTTTTTTAAGGAGAGAATGTAAGAAAAAAATTTTAAATGAGAGATTGAGAAATTCATAAATTATAAATTTAAATTTCAAAATTTTAATATTTTTTAAATTTAAATATAAAATTATCAAATAAAAGTATATAATAAATTTAATTAATTAAAGTTGAGATTAAATTGAATAAAAGTAAAAGTATCATCTTAATTAAGTTCATGTAATTTATTTTTTAAAAGTTTTTTTAAATGATTTAAATAAAAGAGAGTGAAAGAAAATTTTTTTAAATGAGAGAATGAAAATTTTAAAAATTATAAATTATAAATTTCAAAATTTTTAGATTTTTTAAATTTAAATAAAAATTTATCAAATAAAGTATATAATGAATTTAATTAATTAAAAAATGATATTGAATTGAATAAAAATAAAAGTATCATCTTAGTTAAGCTCACGTAATTGATTTGTTAAATATTTTTCAAAGTTTTTAAAAATGATTTAAATAATTTATTATTTAAAATATAAAAATTGATTTTTTAAGGAGAGATCGAGCGAAAAAAATTTTAAATGAGATATTGACAGATTTTATGAAATATAAATTTAGAAATTTATAGATTTAAATATAAAATTAGAAATTTTCACATAAAAGTATATCATAAATTTATTTAGGCAAAAAATGGATTAAATTGAGTGTAAAATAGAAGTATCATCTTAATTAAGTCCATGTACATAATTTTTAAAAAAATTTAGTTAAATAGTTGAAATAATTATTATTAAAATATAATAATTAATTTTTTAAGAATAGATTGAGAGATTTTATGAATTATAAATTTAAATTATAAATTTTGTCTTTTAAATTAAATATAAAATCAAAATTCATCATCTGAAAATACAAAATAAATTTAATTAAAGAAAAATGAGATTAAATTGAATAAAAAATAAAAATATCATCTTAATTAAACTGATATAGTTAATTTTTTAAATATTTATTAGAAGTTTTTATTTGAATAGTTTAAAATTTTATTATTTAATATATAAAATTAATTTTTTAAGAAGATTAGGAAGCATTTTTTAAAAAATAGAGATTGAGAGATTTTATGAATTATAAATTTAAAATTTTTAATTTATAATTTGAGTATAAATTTAAATTTCATCATACAGAAGTTTATAATAAATTTAATTAAGTAAAAATAAGATTAAATTGAATAAAAATAAAAGTAGTGCATTAATTAAAATTTAAACTTATTTTTAGATTTAATTGAACCAATTAAAAAAAGTATCAAAATCAACTGAGTTTAAATGCATTTTACTAAATTCTATTTTTAATTCGAGATATACTTAAAATCAATTTATTAAGTTACAATGTAATTGACTTAATTAAAACTTTTGGATATAATTTAAAATTACTTAAAGTTTGAATTTTTGAGTAATTAAACTAAATTTTTATCATAATTTTTAAATGATTTAACATGTAAAAGAAATTTATCACAATTTTACATATTTTTTTATAATAATTATATTGACTTTTATCATGATAAAATCATATATTAAGATAAAGTTAATTTTATCGCACAAATTTTTATCATCATATACAAAAAAATTTTATAATGAATGATTTTCTATCATTGAATATTATATTTTTATTTGTAAAATAATTTAAATTATGATATATGACTTGAATATAATTTTATGTAGATTTTAATTCAATTATGTTAATTATATATAATCATTTGCTTAAAAAATTATATTTAATTTATTAATCATTTAAATAAAAATTAAAAAATTTTAATTAAATTTTCGTTTTATATAAAATCTGTCTTACTAAAAATAATTTTTTAAAAGAAAATTATTATTTCGCTCTTAGAAAATTATGAAAAAATATTGCATAAATGATAAAAAAAATTCAAAAGGATTTTTTAAAAATGATCTAATCTGAAATATCAATTTTAAGAGTAAATCCAAAATTTTGTATGCATGCATGACCCAATGAGTAATTTAAATCTGCTCGAAACCTGAACGATCCAAATCTGATCCAACCCAAAAACTCGACCAGAAAATGATCCCGTCTGAAATGACATGATCCAAAAATAGCTCAATCCGGAACAATCCGACTCGATCCGTTTGTTACCTCTAAATCCAACTCAAATTTGAAAGCGATTTATAGTGATCAAATTCTATAGTGATCCAACTTAAATATGATTCAAATTGATTTAATCTTGATCTAATCCATGAAATCAATTCAATTAATTTAATTTAAATTATTTTAAAAATTAAATCAAATCAATTCTTTTTTTTATTTTAATATAATGACTCAAATCATAACCAATTTATAATTTAAAATAACTCGATTAACATATAACTTAAAATGACATAATTCAAATTTATTTGAAAAAATGTGATCTTGTACTTAAATTTATTTAATTTGACTCATTTGGGACCCTTAACATGATGGGTCTTATTTTTGATGTGGGAAATAATTTTAATAACCTAGTGAGTTTTATACAAAGTTAGACCTGTATGCAGAATGGTAAAAACAGAGTCCAATTAATAGAATAAACTGATCCCATCGAAACCTAGTAAAAAATACTTGGTCACCCACATATTTTGCATACTTCGCATCCTTGGCCCTTCACACATACGAATGTAACAAGATAAGGTTTTACCCTCCAATGCAAAAATGAAAAGCCCCACATGCCTCAGTTTCGCACCACTCAATTATGCATGTGCACCACTTCACTACTCCACGGTTTTTCTTGTTAGCCACCGCCTACTTATTAAGTTATTACTAATCAACTCACATTACCCTTAATTATATATAATTACGTCATTAATTATAGACTACAGCGACGCATACCAAAAAAAGAAAAAAGTTTAGGTAAATCAAGCGGCACTTCACAGCTCTGTCTATGTATATCTTTTTTCATTAGCCTTGCCTTTAAATTGTAAAAGGAATTAGTTGTTGTAAACGTAACTAATTTTACCATCTCTTGAGCTTATAGTGTATGGTATCGTCACATCTAGGCAATAGGAATTAATTGTTACTTTGATTTGGTTTGCCAACCATGTGTGAGAAGAACTGCTGTCACCACCATGAAAGGAGGAAGCTGTACGTCAGGATATTCTGGATTGTGGTGGGTATCCTTGCGTTGATTGCAGTGGTGATATTCCTGGTTTGGGTGATTCTCCAGCCCAAGAAGCCTATTTTCATCCTAGAGGATGCTACAGTCAATGCATGGACTCTGTCAGGCTCAAATTTCCTTACAAGCGACATGCAGGTCACTCTATCGACTAGAAACCCCAATGAGAGGATCGGAATTTACTATGACAAGCTTGATTTACATGCCTCCTACCGCAATCAACAGATAACTCTGGCAACTGAGCTGCCTAGGAGTTACCAGGGTCACAAAGATATCACTGTTTGGTCTCCATTTTTGTATGGGAATTCTGTCCCCATGTCTCCTTATCTTGCTGCTGCTATGGGCCAAGACCTCTCCGCCGGTGCTGTGCTTGTGAATATTAAGGTTGATGGCAACCTTAGATGGAAGGTTGGTTCTTGGATTTCCGGCAGGTACCGTATTCATGTCAATTGTCCGGCGTATATGACTTTTGCCAACAAGAACCATGGATTCGCTGATGGGGTAGGGATCAAGTATCAGTTTGTGCAAGGTTGCTTTGTGGAAGTTGCTCCTAGCTAGCTAGCTATTTTACTTTCTTTGTCTTTCTTTCCTTCTTTCTACATCATACATGGCTTTGTTTTTCTAATTAATTGAGAATTTTAATCACGGTTACTAATTCTTGATAGTGAGCTTTGGTTTATCATCCATATGATTATATCAGTTGCATTTGCACATAATGATTAAGAAAAGATGGCTTGAATTTTGTTCTTTTTCTTATTTGGAACCCCAAAACTAACAGGTTATATAAAGAAGCAGAGGATGTAGGATATATGAATGAATGGACTAATATTTGTTTAACATCTCAAATTATTAGAATGCCTTTCTCTCTTTCCAAAATATCCAAATTGATATATACATTTTGTTGTTTGCTAGAACTCTCTTATAAATTGCTGGCTCCACCATGATGCACACAACAAAAATTCATATGCAATTGTTCTTCTCTTCTCCTACATTTGTGTTGTAAACCTTGCATCTAAAGACACAAAATCTCCAGAAAATACTATCTCAACCGTCTCTATTATTTCTCTACCTTAATAGATTCTTAGATTGAAACTTTTTTAATTCTCGCCGACAAAATCTTATGAGCTGTAACTCTCAAATCATCAGATTTAGAGTAAATTTTATCTTTTTAACTTTAATTTTAACTAGTTTTTTTTTAGTGTTGTCATCACACTGAGTTGTTTTTTTCTTGATCTATTATTAGATTTGTAAGCTAGATCAATTGAAATTTAACTATTTTCTTTATTTTGTTTTTATGAGTTTAATTTTTAATTTTTTGTCATTATAAAACTCAGATCTATATATATATATATATATATATATATATATATATATATATATTTTTTATTTTTATGTATAATATGAGTCTTGTTCCATACTCTATGAGAGTGTGAATGGAATTTTTTTTATGAGATCTTTATTTCTTCTTCTTTGAAAGTTTGAATGTGATTAGTGGGTAATTTGTTGTTTAAAAGATCTGGGAATGAATATGTAGTCAATAATATCATTAAATGAAGCATGCTTAATACCAGTTTATAAGTTATAAATTTGATCAAATTGAAAAAAAAAGTCGATAGAATTGATATTATTTAGTAAATTTGATTTGGTTTTTCAATATAAATTGATTTAGTTTGATTTTAATTAAAAAATTAATGTTCAATATCATTTCGATTTTCTATATAAAAACTGAATAAATTAAAATTATTAATAAATTAAATCAATTTAAATCGGACCAATGTAAATATATACAATTTAATCAATCGAATCAAATTGAATTAAAATTTCTATTGATTCATTTTTGTTTGATTTATAAGTATATAAAGTTTGACTTATTTAGTTCGGTTTGTTCAATTTTCTAACAAATTTTAATTCGATTAAATTTTCAAAATATAAAATTTGTTTATTTAATTTTGACAAAAAATCAAACTGAACAAACCGGTGATCGAATGCTCACCCTTAAAAACTCTAATAAAATAAAATATTTTTATATTTTAATTATAACGATAGATTTTATATTTATATCAAATTATATTAAAGTTGTTATATTAACGAGAATTATATTTCACTAAAAAAAAAAAAAGTATATTCTTCGGATCTCGCTCTATTGAAGTAGCACCAACAAACATTGTTTACATTATCTAGGATAAAATGCATGCAGCATTGTAAAAGATTATGCTGGTTTCTAACTTCAGTTAATATTACTATCAGCATCAAATCGCGCTCCCATAAATAATATATAACATATAAATAATATGCATAAATAATAGAACAATATAACAAATATAACATAATATTTTAATATATATATATATATATATGAGGATAAATATAAAAAAAAATTAAGAGACTTTTTAATGTAAAAAAAAAAATTGTTTGTGAAAACCATTGACCATAGCTCACTATAAAACAAAATAAAAGTTCGATGAACTAAATAAGAGCTGATCAGGTAATATGGACAAAGTTTAACTGCAGGCAAATGGTAAAACAAGAGTATTAAAGCTGAATTGAACATGTAATGCAATATTTTAACCATGATTTATCTTTTTTTTGTGCTTGCAATTCATAATTCATATCCATGGATAGACCTACCTATCAACTACTATAAGCTTTTGTGAGAAATCCAAAATTCTCGACCAAAAAATCCTACGTGCAATATCCTTACTAGCCAATGATTAAGTAATAAACAGGTAATGAATTTCCTAAAAAAATAAACATGACTAATTGATATTCCATATTTTGTGCCGTTATAATTTAATATATTATTTAAAATATATTTAAAAATATTAATAAAATAAAATATACATACAAAATATGTGTTTAAGTGTATCTTTAAGGAAAAATACAAAAAAATATCATGTGATTTTTTAACATTTTTAAGTCCTATGTTTTTGTTTTTTTTTGGGAAAATTTGAAGTTTGAGCTTCACTTTGTTAGCAACAGTAGTCCCTATGCTATGACACCGTTGGAATCGCTGACATGATATGTCAAGCCGAATTTTTTTATTTATTTTCCTACTAATATATGTTTTCGAGCTGGAATTTTTTTAAAAAAAATTATAGATGTGTAAGAACCCCAAACTCTTTGAATCAAATCCCTAACTACTTTTGCAAATAAAGCAAAATTGAAATCCTTAAATCATATCAATTCTCCATAATCAAATAGGCTTTTAGGCGATGATTGAATATTCAATGAGAAAATCCATTTTAGGATCTGACATGCACTCATCCCATAACATCTCTTATGTGAAGGAAGAGGAGGAGATGATATAGTGTAAATGCGGGTTGCTTTTGCAGTTAAGGACATCATGGAGTGTCAAAAATCCAAGTAGAAGGTCTTATGGATGTGGGAGATACAAATATCCTTCAAAATGCTTCTAGTGAGGAAAGAGAAGCTCAGTTGGAAAGAAAAATTAAGGCAAAATGATAGCTAATTAATCGTCTAGAGATTGACATCGAAACTGCACTTGAAGAGGTATATGAATAGCAAATTTACAAAGGGAGAGTTGGATGTTGTGGCAGTGCAGAAGGATATCGCCCATAGGTTAAAAGAGCTAAGATGGTTTATAGTATTGTTTTTTTGGTTGTGGAGTCTGTCTATTGAGAATGACTAAGTAAAAGGGAACCTTTCTTTGTCATAAATTAGGATGAAAAGGAATTTTATGTTCTTGTACACTTTGTCTTTAGTCTTGTAACATTTGAATGAAGGAAGGAAGGAAGGTGTTTTGCAATATAATGGTATGAATCAATTGAAGTATGTGTTATTTGCAGATTTTGTGTTGCTGAATAATCAATTAAATAAAAACGGTTTAAAAAAGAACAGTAAGAATCAAAATTAAGAAATTATCTAATGAAGGTCTAATTTATAATGAGATAGGAAGTGGACTACAATCATACTAATTTGTACACAAAAGTATACCACCCTAAATAATATCTTTCATCATGAAAATGTAAATAAAAGTAGAATCCAATGTAAGTATTCTGGATCATAGTCCACCCTTAAATATAAGTAAAATGTAAGCAAAATATTCTGTAAATATCGTTTTACTGCAGAGAAAGCATATATAAATATAATCACAAATTTGATCCTGTTCTTTTTACTAGAATAGTTGTCAGAAGCTCTGATGATCTTTTGAAGCTCTTGTATATTCCTGGTGCTCTTATTGGATTATAGCTTGCAGTAGTTGTTGCAATAGTCGAAGTAAAACTAATTGCAGTTGTCCTAACAATTGGATCAAAGCTCCTAATAGTTGTAGCACTTAGATTAAAGCTTTTAGCAGCTTTTCTCATAGTTGGATTAGAGTTGGTGACTAGTTTAGGACCCCTATAGAAGAATCTTTTTTGTGCCTAAGTGGCACAAATGTGGCTTTACCCTTTGACCTCAATTGATTGGTTTGAGTAGGCTGTGAACTAAATCTTTGTGTGTATCCCTCATGACTTTTTTGCAAACCATTACATAATGGAAATAAACTAGATTGAAGAATAACACCATGAACACCTACGTAATAATTCTTACATCATTTTGCATGTTTAGAGGAAGCTGAGATGAATAGGGGCCTAACACTATTTTTTTATGTCCTCTTTAAAGTATTTGGCTAAAAAGCATCAAATATAATAAAGGGCACATAGGTTTATGTTAATGTGGATTTAAAGTAATATAAATAAGTAGATTAGTTATGCATATAAATTAATAAAAATACTGGCCTATTATTTTTAAATTGTTGTTGCATTCTCAAATTTTGTAGTTGTTGAATTTGATCTCATCCTCTTCTACCATATTGTTTCACTTATGATACCAGCTTTGGATCCTCTAGCAATATGGCATTTCTTCCTACATTTATACCTTAAAAGGATTTTTAGGTTCATATATGCTCCTAATTCTTCTTTTCTAAGGCCTTTTAGTAAGCTTTCTTGGCACATTAGGCTCAATATCCATATTAGTGATCCTAAACCATTTTTATTGACTAGGCACTAAATTAATCACATATTTATATATTGCAAAAAAAATATTTTTTTGAATAATATTGATGAACATATTGCTTAGGTTATTCTCTGTTAGCATAAATGGCAAAAATAGTATTGTTGCACGGAATCCCTGTGAGATTCCATAATCTACAACTACAACTTTTATCTCTCAATCTGACCACATTTTGAGTCTCAAAGTCGTCAACTTCATATTTCAAATCTCTGGCAAGTATGCAAAAACAATCTCTTGATCGCATTTTGAGCTTTTTTAGGACATCCTAAATATTAGGACAAAATTCCGCCCTTGAACTTCTCCATAGCAATATATTTGACATGAAATCTCTTCATCAATCTTCTCATAATCCATTCAAACATACTTAAAATAGGCACATCCCTTAATTTGTTAATGTATGAATTAAATGATTCACAAATATTATTCTATACTATATCACATTTGGTGTCTTCTATGAAAGAAAACTTAGACTGAGTCTTAGGATAATGCCTAATAACCCAATCATAAGTTGTCTTGTCTAATTCATTCAACTTTTCCAATTGAAACTCAAATATGTTATTTGTGCTTGCACCAACAACAAACAAACCTTTTTTTTTTTTTTCCAATCAAACCATTTTAATTGTTTCTCATAGTTTCATACTTATTCTTTGCATTGTATTTGTGTTGAACGCCAAAAATGACAGCATCAATTGCCTCAACTAGACCCTATATTGAATATTAACATGATAAGAATTACAACTCAAGCACAAAACAAACATGAATAAGATATAAATATTCATGTAAGGAACTATGAATGTCTAAGACAACATTTACATACCTTTTGCTAGTTGTACATGAACATCCAGGCAGTCTTTTCTGGTCTTCCATAATCATTAACCAACAGTTATAAAAACATTATCAAATTTTCCTTATTCTTTATATTTATACAAGCATTAGCAATTGGAAACATGTTCTCCTTTCTATCCCTTACTATTATACATAGTAGTTGTCCCGCATTAAAGTCTTCAAATGGCACTTATCAAGCCCTATTAGTGGTCTAACTAAATAAGTATCCTTATTTCTATGTAGCAAACCTTACATATATGTATTCAAACACCAACACTGGCTTTGGTAGATTTTGAATGTCATCTAAATCATCATCAACACTTGCATTTTCAATCACTTCCACCTCAATAAGATGTCTTACGACTTTTACCATGCTCCCTAGATTGGTAGCTAGAATTGTGGCTGCATAGTCAAGTCGTATATTTGTAATGGTTCTTGATATCACTATCAATCAATACTTTTGCCTTACTTTTTGCCTTATAGCATTGAGTAGTTGATGCTTTAGGTCCTAAATGTCCTTTTTTCTTTTTGCATTACCCCAACCTCCCAATTTAGGTTATCCTTAAGTTCATTCATGTATTTAGTTAATAAATAAGTTCATGTAACCATGTTATTGTGGAACCCTCTAGTATAATTATGAATGGGCTTTCAAGTTTTCATTTGAAAAGTTTTTTTTTCCCTAATTTAGAAGTATGAATCCCAAACACATATTTCATATGGCCAATTGTAGTGATCTTTTCTCTAATATTTTTCACAAGCTTATAAGAAAAACCTTTGTGTATTCCCCGCTCTTTTAGTGTTTTCCTATAAACCTTGAAACTACTAATTGCATACCTTTACATAGTTGAAAGGTCAACCATATCTTTTTCTTTATTGAATTCAGGATATGCTAGTTACTCATGATCTAAGGCTTGAAGACTATGTAAATAACTTTTTATAGCATTCTCATTAAACTCATTAAAATCCTCTTCAACTAGATCATTTGTACCATTTGTCACACTATTTTCTTCACGCACACCTGGCACATCATTTTCACATCTAGTTGAATTACCCTCATGTGTGCCACCTAAAATATCATCACCATTTGGAGAAATATCATCATCACTTCCCCCCAAGTTATTGTATAACCAAATAGCCTTACTGCAATCACTATTTGACTCGCTATGATCATCATTCAATTCTCCAGGTTTTCACAGTCACTTTTTTCTTCATCACTTATCCATATATCTATATCAGTATTTTGATTCATCTTATCTCTTTCATTGTCTTCACCTTACCTTTCACCCATCTCATTACCATCCCGTTTCAACATCTACATCATTTTCCCTTTTAACATTAACATTAGCATTACCATCTCCTTGATCTTGATCATAAATAGTCCCCTATGTATGATCACCATCATTACCCTGAGCATAAACAATATCTTGTATATGATCACATTCATTGCCCTAAGCCTAAAAATAAACACTTTCCTACACATTAGCACTTTCATCTCTCATTGCTTGAAAATAAACACTTTCTTAATCATGAGCTTCGTTATTACCTTGAGTCTGAAAATAAAAACTTTCCTGTTAATAAACAACTTCTTTAACTTGAGCTTTAACATAAACACTTTTTTGCTCTTCATTAACATTAACGTTCTTATAAACACCTTCATTAGCATTAAGATTTTTATTCTTGACTTTTTATTGAAGTTTAATTGAATTACCTAAACATCTTCTAAATTAATATATAAAAGCTTATCAAAAGTTACCCCACCTTCCCAAGTGTCTACAACAATTGGGTTACCATTCTCAACAAAGTAGATATCAATGAAAGGTTGTCCTATACTCTATCATCATTCACTATTTCTTCAAAACTCTTATTGTCGCTCAACCCTACTATCTTAAACCAAGTCCTAACACCCTTTTTGTAACCATAATTTCTAGCATAACCAATAAGCTCAAATGGCTTAAATAATCCACATCTATATGTTTTATCAAACTCACCATTCCCCCTTTATAAACTAAATTGTTTTCACTACCTCATCTTCCCTCATGATGAATACCCAAATTCACACTCACATCTATGAATTCTACATGCAAGTGATGAAAATCAAATAAATTAGAAATATTTAATCAACTCAATGATGAACATTCCTTGCCATCCAAAACACATACAAACCACATTAAAAAATAGTTCTCAATCCATGCATAGAAACCTATTAAAAACACAAACTAAGACTCGTTTGTTCATATCATATATAGACCTTTACCTATACCCATACCTATACTATACCCATTACCCATATACCTATGTATCCATATCTATACCCTTGGAAATCACCCTAACCCAATTCAGTATTTAACCCATAAGAAAATATTAAAAAAAAAAATCACAACTTATAATGTAAATTGATACATGCATACTTTTGGTCCACAATAAGCTAATGGATACAGAACCAACTCCCTTTAATGTCTTCCCACTTGATTTCTCTTTTTTGCTTCCATAGATTTAGATTGATGAACTAAATTTTATTTTCACAGGAAAAGATTAGGTTTTGATTTAGTGTTAGAAACAAATAATTTCAATTTCAATTTCTATCAAAGGTGTTAAGAGGTTTTAAGTTTTGGGACATTGTGTTTTGTCTTAAATATATTAGTTTTAAAGGTTTTGACATGTCAGTAACCTTTTTAAAAAAATTCAAGCTTAAAAGTCAAGTCGTTAAGAAAAAATAAAAAAAATTCCAGCTTACGATTGCTGCTAACAAAAGTAAGCTCATATCTCAATTTTTTAAAAAAAAGAAAATAATTATTTAGTATTGCTGAATAATATTTGTTAATTATATTACTACCTTCATCCCACAAAGATAGTCAATTATTCTTTTTTGGTTGTTCCATAAAAATAGTCCACATTCCCTTTTTAGCATGTGTTAAATTATTTAGTAACTATTATACCCTTATTTATTTTCTTGTAATCAATTACTTAAAACTAGATAATATTTTCTTAATCTATGTGTAACAAGAAAGTGGACTATTTTTGTGGGAGGGAGGGTGTATAATATATTATTATATTATACTATTTTATAATATTGTTATTATATTATGTTATATTAATTTTAATTAAAATTATATTAAATCATATTATTTAATAATATTATATTTATTATGTATTATAATATCATATATTATAATTATATTTTATGAATTGATCATTATGATAAATTTTATTGTATAAGACATTGTGTATAGATTGATTAAAAAAATATATTAATTGTATTAGAGACATGATAGTAATTTATGTTAATTTCTTCGAACTATCTTATGTATTAATAAAAAATTAATTTTGAATTTCTCAAAAAATTTTATATTTAACGAACTCAAAATCTTACATTTTTTAAATTATTTACCCAAAAATTTACTTCCAAATAAAAATGCCAAATTCTAGCAACTAAAACAAGGATTAAATAGCTGTTTTTTTCTTTTTGAAAAAAAAAGATGTTCTTTTATAAAATAATTAAAAACTAGTTATATATATTTGTATTAGGGGCAAATATTAGTTTAATTGTTAGATAAAATATTTGATTTTATGTATTCTATATGATATTAATTATTATTTTTTAAAATATTAAAGTTCAAATACAAAAAATAAATTATTGCAATCATAACAATATAGTAAGAAAAATATTAAAAATAAATTAATAGTTACAAATAGATTACTTAAATACTAATCAAACTATAAGACGTTCATTCAAATTATTATTTATAATATTTATTGCAATATATTTTAAATTTTAATAAATTAAAATGATTGATAATTATATAGACATATTAATATTTAAATTTTAAATTATTTCTTTTATAAATGTATATATATAAATTATATATTTTTGTATATATATATATATATATATATATATATATATATTATTGAAAAAATATTTAATTTTATAATGATAAAAATTATAAATTTCAAAAAAAGAAGAAAATTGATAATATGCATTTATCTGAATAATGCAAGATTATATAACTATTTACACATAGAAGTTTTAATGGTAAAAAAATTATAATGGTAAAAGAATCTTTCATTGAACGGTAGATGACATGGCAAGCAATGAGAAAATTGTAATGGTAAAAAATTATTTTCTCCTTGAACGGTTAAAAAATTTCTCCCACAATTTGCATCTATTAGGGTTTCAACAAATTTTTCATTTTTACCTCTAATTTCAAATTCACTGTAAAATCTTTCATCTTTACCTCAAATTCTCTTCATTTTCTCATGAACTAAACTCAATTTAATGGAACTAAATGCTTTCCCTGAATGCAAATGTGGTAAACGATCTGCAATGAGAACTTCATGGGCGAAGAAAAATCCTAAAAGGAGATTTTTGATCTGCAAGCTAGGCCAACGAAAAGGAGGATGCAATTATTTTTGTTAGGTTGATAATGAAATTTATGTTAGGAGCAATAAGACAATACCCAGGTTGTTAAGATGGCTCAAGGATAGGTGAAAGATAATAGAGAAATTATCATGGGGATGAGCTATTATTTTCATTTTGGTTATGATTTTTAATAAATAGATTGTAATGTAATGCAATGGATGTTGTGGGTTAGAGTGTTAGAATGGTTGGAGTTGTAAATGAGAATTAAATGACATGACTTTTATTCCAATTGTGATTTATGTCTGTAATTCTCCTTCTTTTGGAAAATGTATATGTAAATTATTAGTTTTAATTAATTGTGTATAATAGTTCTAATTAATAGTGTATCAGTTATATATAAAATTATTTTTGCATAAATGTTTGTTGAAAGTGAAAGTGTTTGTTGAGATTGTGTTTGGCTTCTATGGGAGCTGAGAATCTATTAAGCAAATCCTTGACAACTGGAATGACTTTAACTTTAACTTCAACAACTGGTTCTATATGGCTTCTATGGGAGCTGAGAATCTATTAAGCAAATCCCTGACAACTGGAATGACTTTAACTTTAACTTCAACAACTGGTTCTATTATACACATTAACATTGATAACACCGAGGCATGAATTAAATCTTAGTATACCAGTATGAACCTTAATAACCATAATATATTAGCAAAATGAGCACACTAGCAAACTGAGCATACCAGAAAAATGAGCACACCTTAACAACTTACAACAAACTAGCACACTCATATGAACCTTACATATCAGCAAAATGAGCACACTAGCAAACTGAGTGTACCAGCAAACACAATATATTAGCAAACTTGTATCGCAAAAATTACACTAATGGTAATATATTAAGAAAAGATTGATGACCAATAAGTATTTATGGGATTGACTCAATTTATATATGTCATAAGTAATAAAATTATAGGTTGAGAAATAACAAAATAAGCACATTATATTAGTTAGAATGAACACATACATTTCAGGTGATATTGAATTCAAATACATACATATCAGTTACTACTAATGCTCATGAACATAAAATTGGCAATAGCAAATCATAAAAAAAAGGAAATTACATATTAGTTTCAAATAATTCACAAAGATTTTAGTGTATCCATTCAATTTGTACCTCTAGTATTTGACTCTTGTGTTAAATTTAGCTTTGTTGGTTTTGTGATTTCACTGGGTCCAATCTTCCTTTTTTTTTTCTTTTTTTTTTTTTTTGCTTGAATCTTCAGTTTAGCTTCCATCCAATTTTTTTCCCCTCTACCACTTGCAATTTTGTTCTTTTTCTTTTGCTTATTCTCCTGCAACATTAAAATTGGTGAGTTATAAAACTAGTATTATATGACATTGTCTAATATCATCATGCAAACAATATCAAATATTTCACCTCTAATTGAAGTAGGGTGATGAATTGCTTGCCCTATTTCTTGAATCCTTACTTCCTTTTAGTAATGAAAGAAGGCCTTGGTTCAATGCATGTCTTGACAATGCCTTCACTATGTAGCACCATTTGAGAAGTAGTTTTAGACTGCATTTGTCAAGCAATAAACATCAATAATGAATGCATACTTGTAATTTAAATTAGCTACCAACTAAAATAACTAAGAAAATATTACTTTGATAATTACAACTCCTGTCTCTGAAGTGGTTGGTGCCTTATTCCAGGTATGTATGTCGGTGTCTCTCTCTTATGGCAAAATACTTTGCCACTAAACCTGTTAAGGCTTTTATAAAATGCAAGCAGCACATTGTCAACACTGTTAACTCTGTCTTGGTATGGTGGACTTTTATTGGTTGCAATGTCAACTTGGCTAACCACTGAAGCTGTATTATTTTATGGTTGCAATTTTCTACATTTAGTTCTCTTTTGTTGTGGTTGCAAGTTGTCACTTGCTTCATTTCCATCATTTAAAGTTGTCATATCTTGACATATTAGAAAATAACAATAATAATTAGTCTTAATTATTAATAATGAACTATAATAATGTGTTAGTTAATGAATACTCACAACTTTAATGACTTAAGAAACAAGCTACTGATGTGGAGGATTTGTTTGTTTTGCATGTGTAGATCTCCTTTTCATGATTGGACACCCTTTTTTATTATGTCCTTTACCAAAACATATAATACAAGTCATTATCCTACCATATCTTGACAATTTATATCCACTTGCACTTACTTCTCCAACCTCCTTTCTCCTATTTCTTCTTTTTTTTACCAACTTTCTTCTTCAGAGGTGGAGGTTGAGAGGGGTCATTCCCTGTTTTTTCCTAAAACTTACTTGAATTCATTGGACTCATCATTTGAGAATATGCTTTCAAGTATTTCTTTTTACTGTAATACTCATGAACAATGTCCAATGGATCCTTATCTACTTTAAGAATTGCAGAAATGGCATGATAATAAGGAATGCCCGTTAATTCTCATTTTCTATAAGGACAAATCCAATTCTTCAAATCAACTACATAAGTGTCACCCTTGTGAGACACTTCACACCTGGAGTTACCATTCCATAAGACTTGGCATTCACCATTTTCCACATAACTTTCATGAACTTTTTTCCTAATCCTATTACTAAAATTCCTTACCTAACTCTGTGCCAAGTCCCTATTAGCATGTAGCCTAGTCATGAAAAATCTCCTAATGTCCTCTAACATTGTAATTACATTTTTAGTCTTAGTTTCAATGATTTTTCCATTAAAAGCCTCTATCAAGTTATTATCAACTATATCACACTTTACCTCAGTGTTGGAATAGGCTTTGCACCAACGCCTAGGATGCGTATGTAACATATCCCCAAAACCTTGTTGATTTGGCACATCCAAAATTGTTTTTGAAACTATTCATTCCTTTCATGCCTTTTTCTCCAATTTGCATATAGGTGTCTAACACAACACCTATGTTCAGCTTCTAGTAGTATTTCATGGACTATATAAAGTAATCCTTATAATAAATAATGGATAAATACAAGATAATTAAACATTAAATAAAACTATTGAAAATAAAATATGCATATATTACCTTCTCTTAGTTAGTAATAATAGTCCATTCATTGTCATCTCTAAGATCCAAGTCCTTCTCAAGCTACTAAATAAACCACTCCCAAGTTTCTCTTTTCTCTTGTTGAACCAAACCTCATGCCATAGGGAACATTTGATAATTCCCATCCCTACCAACTGCTGCCAATAACTACCCTTTTATTGCCCCCGTCAAAAACATCCATCTAATCCTATCACTCTTTTACACCTATGAAGAAGTCCTTCTTTAAGCATTCAAATGACATGTATAACTTGTCAAAAATGGGGAGTTCCTTTCTCATTGGCCTTATAACCCTCCTTTTAGTTGTACTCCTTTGATTTCTTCTTTTTATTTTCCCTACATAATCCCTTAGCATACCAAATTCAGCCTTCAATATACCCTGCAACATGGCTACTGTCTTAACCTTTAACCTTTTCACCTTATGTGTATTAACTTTTAGCCTCAAATCTCCCTCCTTTAATAAGTGTCTTAATATCAACCAACTTCATGGAAGCTATACACTTAAATTTGTACAAGTAATTTTTAACTAACCAAGAAGTGGTTACCCTTTTATTCTTGAAAGTAACATTGCAATTATGTTCTTCCATGTATGTTTTTACTATTAATCTCTTTGTCACAGTCTTAAAAGATGCATATATCATCTAAAGACACTTATTATTTATACACTTAGCTTTCACCTTAGTTTTAGTGTTTCTTATAAGCTTAGCAACCCTCATTTCTTGTATTCCATACCTAAT
The DNA here is from genome assembly GCA_949677035.1 of Omphalea diandra. Taxonomy (NCBI): domain Eukaryota; kingdom Viridiplantae; phylum Streptophyta; class Magnoliopsida; order Malpighiales; family Euphorbiaceae; genus Omphalea; species Omphalea diandra. Next base: position 35,000 of record CATIWR010556236.1, on the reverse strand, counting down.
AAATGTCTCCTTAAATTGGTTTAGGCCATTAAATCTCATGTCCAAACAAAAATGAACCTTTTTAGCCCTAAGTTCAAAGCTAGGGAATATTGACTTCCTTATGCTAGCAGGAACATCTTCAGAATCCTCAGAACTCACTACATTATAGGGATTATCAGGATCAAAGTACTTTAAATTAGAAACTTTCACTTCCCTAGCAATGCTAGGTACCTCCATGTTACTTCCTTCTCTTCTCCCACCTGAATCATCTATTACCTTATTGTTCTTGTTCAACTTAAATTGTCTCATAAAAGTTCTTTCTTCTTATAGCTCATCATCAGATAACCATCTACATTCTACAATCTCCTTATTTGAATCCCTATTTTTATCCTCACTATCTGCATGTTCTTAAGATGCAACATTAACTTTAATTTATTATCCTAAGTTCAAAGCTAAGGAATCTTGACTTCCTTATGTTAGCATGATCATCTCCAGAATACTCAAAACTCACTGCACTATAGGAATCATCAGAATCAAAGTACTCTGAATTAGAAACTTCCACTTCCTTTACAATACTAGGTACCTTACTACTACTTCCATCTCTTCTCTTACCAGAATCATTTATTACCTTCTTATTTGTGTTCAACTTAAACTATCTCACACAATTTCTTTCTTCCTACAGCTCATCATCATCATTAGATAATCATCTACATTATACAATCTCCTCATCTGAATCCCTATTTTCATCCTTACCATCTGCATCTTCTTAAGATGCAACATTAACTTCAATTTATCTCTTGCTGCCTAATCAATGTTAATCTTTGTGTTAAATAGTGAATCTCCTTCAATTGTAGCTTCTACATAAGGAGCATCTATAACTTCTAATTCTTTAACTCCAGGTTGATTTGCTTCTTCTTCAATTGTTGATTCATTTGGATCTTCTTCAAACGCAGGTTCATTATCTATAAATCTTGGAGCTTGTACAAAATCTATCTTTATTGCTACGTTTGCAGATTTAGTGACTGCAACACTTGCACTTATTGTTGTTTTATCTTTTTCAAGAACTCCAACTGAGGTTGTAGGTGCACTATGTATTTCACCTACTAATTCTTCTCCATGCTCAAACTCTACAAATTGGCTCAACAATTCTTCATCTTCCTATAATTCAGCAATCAAACTTGAAGCTATTGGCCCCCCACTTCTTCAACTCTATCAGATTTCCTAATTACCTCAAATTTGTTACCCTTTATTACTCAAATCTTCTACCCTTTAATATACCCTTATCCGATATGCCAGCATTTAATCCATCCTTAGATGTTGCATCTACCTGAACACTGTCAGCCTTACCATCATCTAACCTTGACCTTATGCTAAGTGGAAAATGTCCTCATTACTATCAGTTATCCCTACTAGTTCCTTTGTTATTTTATGTTTTGTATCCACAACTCCTTTTTCTTTTAGTAAATTAACCATGTCTTCAAAAGATTGTTCGTAAAACGCCCTTAAGCCTATTGCTAGATTACTTTTTCCTGGGGCCCTAAAGTGCATCATTTGTAATTTTTTGTTTCCCATTAAAATTTTCACATAAGTCACAAGTAAATATCATATTAAAGCCTCAAATTTACCTCTAACTCTGTTAGAGTGCCCCACCATATATACCATATTCTCCTGCATTACATCCTTGATGAAACCTCCTCTGTAATACACATTCAAAACAATATGACTGTTGCACATAAAAAAAAAAAAATAATTAGAATGACAATTAGAACACATTTGCAATTTTTCTCAAATCACATTTTCATATCTTCTCATGCGATTTGTTGCCTTTTTTCTAAAAACAAAATTATCTTTCTCCATCTTCTATAAATTAATTGAAATCGCTATTTGTTTGTTTATCAATGTAAACCTTAATTGTGAATTATGTAAATCCCTAGTTTTTTTTTTTTTTTTGGTTATCATTTGGAAGAATAATTATTTTTATTACAGTTTTTTGGAGGTTATATTCATAGTTTCATTTGCCTTTTATATGTTAAAAAATTCTGTTTTTCAAGCCAGTAAAAAATCATGTGTAACCGGTTATAAACACATGATTAGATTAAATTATCAATTCAACCATCAAATTGAAACTTTTATTAGTTGAGATACTTAATTGATAAATTCATGCAAGTTTAGACACAAAATATGCAATTTCACCTTCATATAATATAATCGCTTTAAAATCAAGCACACACTCATTATAGTGGCATTACAATGCCAGACCCTTGCTCTTCGCTATCAGCAGACTGCCATATGCCTTTATATATCCATCATCACTAGTTCAACTCACAATTATAACCTGGAAAAAAGAAAATGGGAGTGCCGGCGTTCTGGAAGTGGCTAGTCAACAACTATCCAAATATCGTGGCTAAAGCCGTTGAAAAGAAACGACCACAAAGTGAATGTATATACACTCTCCGTTCCCCAAATACAAATGAGATGGAGTTTGATAATCTTTATATCGACATGAATGGCATCATACACCCTTGCTTTACTGATCATGATAGTTCACTACTTCGCTACCTTATGTATTAGTTAATTTCTATAATATATCTCTAGCTATGACCATGCGTCAATTTTTGTATTCAAGTGTCACCTCCAACAACAACCTTCGATCATGTATTCAGCAATATTTACGTTTATATTGAACATATATTCGGCATCGTCAGACCCCGAAACCTTCTATACTTGGCTATTGGTCAGTTAATTAGTGTTTTTTTTTTTTTTTTTTATCTTCATTCTTCGTATTCCAGTCCAAAGCAAGTAATTCTCTTTATTTATTTAGTATATGTCGTTCAAGATCAAGGCAGTTTCTCTATTTGAATGCAGATGGAGTTGCTCCCCGCGCAAAATGAATTAGCAAAGGTCAAGAAGATTCCGAACAGTTAAAGACACTGATATTGCCGCTGGTTTAATTGGGTTTTGCATTTGTATATGGCTTTGGTTTTTTATGATGAGTTTTAGACTCAAACTTGCTTTGATGTTAAAATGAGTGTGATACAGGAGGCAGAAGAGGAAAGTTTGAGAAAAGAATTCCGACTCCAAGGTAAGCAAGTGCTTCCAAATCAGGATGATATCCAAGTCTCAGATTCCAGCATAATTACACTTGGCACAGAATTCATGTTCACGTTGTCAACCAAACTCCAAAACAATACATGTTAAAGAATGAGTACAAATCCTGGCTGGAAAGCGATCAAGGTTAATTTGATTTTTATGGGTTAATTTTACTTAGACATAGCATTATTTAGTCATTTCTTTTTCTTTTTTTTTTTTTTATTATCATGAGCTGTTGATTCATCAGGTAATTCTTTTTGACTCCAGTGTTCCTGGTGAGGGAGTGCATAAGATAATGTCCTTCATACGCCAGCAGCGAACTCTTCCTGATTATAACCCCAATACGCGCCATTGCCTTTATGGTCTGGTAAGCTAATCCTGTTTAATTTGTTTTTATGTTATAGTGGTGCTTAGCAACAGAAGCGTATTTGCATTTCCAGTTTGATGGGCTCCTTCCCAAATCACTATGTATGTTTAATGCTAATTAATTATTCATTTTGTTGGTTATTGATGAGCAGGATGCTGATCTGATAATGCCGGCTTTAGCGACTCATGAGGTTTATTTTTCCATATTGAGAGAGGTGATGTTGATTACTCTATGTAATTCCATATTGGTTGGGACAATGCCTTATGTTCATCAGCTCATTTATATGAGTCAATCTCACTTGTAAATGTACTTCTCTTTTTAATTAAATACGCATCTTAAATTTGGTTTTTGGCACCCGAGTGCTATTCAATAGGATGTGCTTTTACAAGAGCCTCAACCAATCTACTTGTCAGCTTTACAAACTAGTCTTGGCAGAGCAGAGTCAACTTCAGTGAGCATATACGAATGCTACAAAGATGGTCAAACCAAAAAAGGATTACTAAAAGATGATTTTGGCAATTCTGTTTCTAAAAGTTCAGTTTTCACTAGAAAGCCTTATCAGGTACTACACCTTTCTTCACCCTGCATCAATCCCATGATGTCTCTTATTACTATTACTAAGCTTCTTTTATATTTGCGGTTTCTTCATGTGTGCATATTGAGGGAGTATTTCAACCTTGACATGAAAATCGCTGATCCTCCTGAGAAATTCACATTTGATATTGAACTTATTATTGATGATTTTATTTTTTTGTGGGAAATGACTTTCTTCCTCGCATGCCTTCTTTGGAAATCAATGAGTTATTACTACGTTATTCTGCAAGAATATTTATGATTCATTGGTACAAAGTGAAGTGATCAATCATGCATTGTTCCTCCTTAATTTCTATAATGCTTGACATTCAACTGTACTTTGGTATTTATTTATATGTAGGGCGCAATTGATCTGTTGATGAGTGTTTAGAAGAAACATTTCAAGACTCTGGGTGGTTACCTTGTTGACATGCAAAGGGTAAATTATGAGCTAGAAGATTTATTATAATGTGTTTGTGTTGGTTGTATTCATGCCTCTGCACTTAAAACAGGTAAATGATCAGAAAAATGGTTATGTCAAACTCAAAAGAGTTGAAAAGTTTATCTATTTCATTGGTACATGTGAAGAGACGATATTAAAAAAAAGATCAGAATTGCGCCAACAAAAACTTAGAAACTTTAGTAGGCATTCAGATGCAGTGAGTGCCAAAATTTTGAAGCTTTTTATAAGCCTTCTTCTCCAGTGTTACATTTGTGGTACTGATGCTTAATGAAATGCATGGTTCTTCAGCTTGAAGAACAAGATGGATGGGAGTTTGGAGCCAGATTTAAGGAACAACTGTTTTACATCTCTCGATGGAAATGTGCAGACTTCTCATGCTTTGCTATCTATATCTAAAAAGTAAATTAATCTGTAGTTAAAACAACTCCGGGAAACTCTATAATTAATTCAAGTTCATTGGTTCCATATTCTGAGGTGGTTTATATTTGTTGCTTATTGATGTTTGCTACTCTCTTCCTCAACAGATCATACAAAATACAAAGGAACTGAAAGAAAAAGTAAAAGCTAATGCTCAGAAGAAATGTGATCTTTTTCAGAATGGAATGGAAACAGACATAGTAGGAATCATTCTATTAACTTTCCATTATGTTCTTATTAAAGCCTGGTAATGTCGGATATGTTTGTGAAATAGGTGAAATTGGGGTCTGCTGACTGGAGAAAAATATACTACAAAGAGAAACTTTTGGCAGATACACCTGATGACATTGAAAGCACTAGGAAAGAAATAGTAATGTCCATAAATAGTACTCTTTAAGTTAATCTTCTACTTAGAATAAGCTGAAGACTTGTATTCTGAATAGTCATGTTATACTTAAATAGAGCCTCCGCCTCCAAAATATAGTGCATGATCATTCTTGGTTGATCTGATTTTGAAGGTGCAAAAGTACACTGAAGGACTTCTCTGGGTTCTTGGATATTATTTTTCAGGGATGCCTTCATGGTATTGGTATAAAATAATTTTGGTCACCAACTCAATATAATGCAATGCTGGTTACTGATAATAAATTGATATTGGAACTTAATGTCAGATATTATCCATATCATTAGGCTCCTTTTGCTTCGGACTTCAAAGGCCTTACTTAGGTCGAGGTGAAATTTCAAAAGGCCTCTTCTCTTAAACTCTTTGACCAGCTTATAGGTGGGCTCCTTTTGCTTCGGACTTCAAAGGCCTTACTTAGGTCAAGGTGAAATTTCAAAAGGCCTCTTCTTTTAAACGCTTTGACCAGCTTATAGGTGTTCTACCCCCAACGTGGTAAAGCTGCCATTGCATTACTTTCCCTAGATTAATATTTATTTGCTGTTGCTCTTCATGTTAAAATAAAGCGCAATTGCTCTTATGCACTGCTCATGCAATTCCTAAGCTTACCGCAAACTGATGACTGATAAGCATTCCAGAATTAGTGATTTTTATCCTTCCGGTGAGGCCTCTTCTGCCTGGATAGTATCTCATCTTCACGTTGGGAAGCAACCAATTTATTTTGTTTTCCATATGGGACAGAGTTTGAAATTGATACAGATGGGAAGCACTATATCTGGCAGATTTGCTAATACGTTATATTTTTATAGTTCTCAACATTTAAATGCCCCCGTTTTAGCACTTGCAAACTGTCTTTTGGCATTCAAGACTTGGCAAACCTTAGTTTTGGCTTTTTCAAAACCATGGTTTGTCATAAGCAATAAAAATTCAATATATATATATATATATATCAAACACAGTTTTTAAAGGCACCTCTAAACTCAATGCCAAAATCAATAAAATAAAATTATTAATAAAAACTATCAAACATAGTTTTCGAAAGCACCTCTAATCTCAATGCCAAAGGGAGCCTAAATAGATTGCATAATTTCTCAGGATGTTTGTGTGTCTTCCAACTAGGCATGTTCCTGATTAGGAAACAGTTATTGATATATATCAATTTATTTGTTTGGTTGTTTGTTTGGTAAAAGGGAATATGCAAGCTTCCTTTTATAGATGAAGAACGGCTTTTGGCGGCCACTAGAGAATTGGAGAACTGGAGGTGTGGACTTTTTGTCACTTGTTTAGCCGATTGGAAGTACAAATAGCCATTATTAATCTTCGTTTATGATTCTTCAGAAGCATGAAGCTCGGAAAAACATAGAGAATGTTGATATGCTTTTTGTCAGAAGATCAAGCTTGTCAGTATCACTGCTTTCACCACTAGTTTCAAAGTTGACAACTGGGAGGCCAAAAGAATTGGTCCGGTTAGAGAATGGTTTAAGGTTAGTCTGTTGCTGTTACTAATTCTTTTGTTAGTGTTGACATCCACATTGCTGATTTTTTCTTTTTTTGGGATACAAATTTGAATCTGAAATGCTAACCCTATGCTTAAATGCCATGCTGAGACCACTGCTGAAGCTTTTATCTAATAATATGGCTAGTGTTATCAATTTGAATTTTCTATAGGAAACTTGGCTCGCCAAATTTAGAAAAAATGCAGCCTTTGGCCTATTATTTTGACAAACTCCAATTGAGTGAAATGATGAGCTTAAATATGTTACATTATCTAAGAAAAGAAACTTGTCGAGTCTAAAAGCTCAAGATTTGTTCCAACTGGACTGATCATGGTTCAATAAGAATTCCAGGCAAAGATTGAATCGGCCGATCAATCGCTTTTTCTTCATGATATTTGGTGCGCTGGAATTGGTGGTTTTATTGGCTTGTGTCGAAACGACATTGCTCATATTGATTTCACATTTGAAAAGCTCTGGAACTATACACAGCAAAGAGAGATTTTGTAAGCCAACCCCAGATATTACCTTTCGAGATTAGAGCTTTGTCTTCTCTAATTTGCTGCATTCCTATATCTGGTGGCACCCAATGTTGCAGGTGTCTTCGGTTTGAGTTGCCGAAGGGAAGTCCACAGGTTCCTTGGCCTCTAGAGGATGTACAATTTCTACCACACGTATTTAGCACAATGTGTGCTAGATGGGAAGCCTTGTCATGAAGATAATAAAAAAAAAGATAAATGCTTAACTTGTTATTTAGTTGCTGAAACTCCATAGAGAAGGATTATATGATCCTATACATTATCCATTCGTTCTGTTCATACATGGTCCGAGTATGGATGCCCTTTTAACATTCGTATTAAAGTGTTAATAAGTCATCCATGCAGACTATTACTGAGGAAGACATTTTTGAGAGGCAGCTTTGGCATGAAGACTCTGGCAGCAGATGCAGGACCAGGTTTGTTTTGTTTTGCCTGTTGTGTATGGAGTGTATGATAAACCAAATTCTTGTGACGGTAGACTGGCTAACAAAATTTGAAATACGTACAGATCACGCATTCAGGAAATTCGAGGAAAGTCCCAAAGCCACAAGGGAACGTATTTTGCATGGAGATCATCTGGGGAATGGAAGCATGGCAACTACAGTGGGGCTTGTGAGCAGATACACAATAATTGGGCTGCTGGAAGAGTCAGAGGAAGGGGGATTACTATGATAATTTAGGAGAGAAGATAGGAAAATATTCTAGTCAGAGAGTTGATGCTATGTCTTTAGAAGAGAAGAGCAGTGATCAAAACTTCAACAGGGCATATGCAGAAACCCAGTCAATAGACAATAGCGTCTGGGCACCTACAAATGGTATGTCATATGCCGCAAACAATGCTTGGCAACAGAGCAACATCAGAGGCAACCGCACATTGAAGAGCTTCCAATATGCAGGTAGAGGTACAGAAACAAGCAGCTACTACTGGAGGGACCGTGCCAAAAATCCCTTTTAGTGGATCTCAGTACATAAATAGCTACTCCAAGCCATATTCGATAGTACGGAGCCTTCTCTTTTTGTTTCCTTTGTTCTCGATGCTATTGACGAAATTGAAGCAAGTGGATTATTGTATAGACAATGCATATAACATAAACGTAGTACACTTATGTAGCAATGTCTACATTTAACTACAATTAATCGATATGATATGATTAGTACTTGCAGGATTATGTCATGAAAAAGAAAGAATCATTTGCAAGATTCTCTCTAGAACCCTATCCTGTCATTCCTCAAATCACATTCCACTTTATAATTCTGCATTAGAAAATTCCCCAAAATTATCCCCGGCCCACCTGCCTCCACCCTATCTGAAACAATATTCAAGCATGCCACCTCACCTCTTCCAACCAAAGCAAAATAATTCTCCAACGGCAGTTGCAGCTCAGCACCACCCTTGAAATGGAGCTTCAGCTCAGGCAGGTCTAATTTTTTATCGCTAGAAACGTTAAAACAAGGCTTGAACCCACTTAAACACTCGACCTGTAAAGCTCTCTCATATTTCACCTGCGAAATGAACGCATCACTTAGCACCTCACTCGACATGAACGTGAAGGTGGTCCCTGAGTCGATGATGGTCCCACCATTCCCATCTGTCCTCGGCGACAGGTCCTCATACGGAATCTTAACCGGATGGCCGCCCACGCTGATTTTCCTTAGACCCACATGGTAGTAAACTGAAAATGCTGCCTTGTTTTCCACTTTGGGATTTTTAAGCAGCGGTGTGTAAACTAATGCGGCTGTTTTTTTTTATCAGAATCAGACATAGAAGAATCGAAAAAAAAAGTGCTGCTTTGGGAGGTGTCGTCGAACTTATGAGAAATTAAGCAGTAAGAGAATTTACTGAGGCCAAATTAGGCGGGTAGAGATGAAGGGCCGCGGCCGAAACCAGCTATTCCGGCGTGTTGCCGGGAAGAGAAAATGGAGCATCATACCGGAAAGTTTGAAACTTTAAGGTTGTGGAGATGGAGAGTCCCAGAAAGAGCAATGCCTCCAGTAGTGCCTGAACCGTAGACGATAATATAAGGTGAAAGATCTGGTTGCAGTTAATTCTGTTAGTACACTGTAGACTGTGAATCGGATTGGTGAATGCAAGAACATTTGGGGTTTTTGCAGCCAATAATCTTGGTAGATAAGAACTTTTTGGGGGATAAAAGCGGGCGACTTTATATTATTGTTTGTTGAAGACAAGGAGGAGTTCTTGCATAGGTAGTGGGTGATGCATGGGAACCACACAAAGTTGCTGCCTGTGTCCATGACAAAAGAGAGTGGTTGAGGTGGAGTGCCGTAACTCACCCTAAGTTTGAGATAGAGGAAAATAAGAGAGAAAGTAAAATAAAGTGGTAAAATAAAACAGAAAAGGTAAAACTTATTGCTTGGGAGGGAAGAGAAAATCGGAGAAGGGGAAAAATATTTAAAATTTTTTTTTTGAATATTTTTTTCTCCAAAATAGAGAGAACAAATGAAAAAATGAGAGGATTTTGCTGAAATAATTATTTTTTTGGTTCGGTTTGATCCTTTAATAAAATTGGTTTATTTGATTATAATTTTAAAAAAATTTAGTTTTCAATTTTTTATTCGATTTTTTAGATAGAAAACCGAAAAAATCAAATTAACCAAAGTAATTAATAAATCAAACTCATTTGAATCGAACCAAATTTAAAATACATGTCATTTAATTGAAACAAACCAAATAGAATCAAACTTTTTATAAGATCGATTTGGTTCAAATTATAGACAAATTTTGGTTTAATCGGTTCGTTTAGTTCGATTTTTTTAAAAATTTTAGTTTATTTCGATTTTAAAAATAAAAAATTTGGTTTATTAAAATTTAGCAAGAAACCGACCAATCCTACTGAACCGCCTGTTTGCTCACTCTTAATTACCGAGACCAAAGTTGTTTCATTTGTTCTCATCTTCACTCAGCAATTCTCAGGTAATACTTCAATATTTAAAAAATATTTTTGTTACATTTCAATATTTAAAAAATGTATTTAAAAATATTTTTAAAATATATTTAAAAATAAATTTATTTAAAAATATTTTGTTACATTTCAATATTTAAAAAATAAAACTCAATCTATAAATATATATTTTTTTAACATGTCAAATATAAAAAATAATTTTAGAATTTTTTGCGTATTAACATTATATTTATCATTATATAAATTTTCATTTCATATAAAATCAATTAATTTATAAAATAATTATTTTTACCATTATACAATACAATTATATATCCAAATATTTTCTTTCATATTTGACTATCTAAATAAGAAAAAATGAATTTATTTTTTTCTCTCTTTTTTATCTAAACATGAAAAATAAAAATAAAAAAATAAAAATTATTTTTTTCCTTATTTTCTTTTCTTCCTAAATCATTTTCCAAATACAGGGTGAGGGAAATAGCCTCCATAGCTGTGAGAAAGTACTAATGGTCGTTCGGGGGGTTTTTAAGGTGGTGGGCCGTGGTCAGAAAGGTGGACACTAGGTTGCTCAGCTTTTGGGTGGATCTTGAGATGGGTTTGGTCTGTCTAGGAGTAGGGTTAATATTGGGACAATGAAATATAATAATGCATAAAAAAGCTACACAAGAGAGCAAACAAGAAGAAACAGAAATCATGGTGGCTGGTAGGTCTGAGAATGAGAAGAGGAAAGTAATCTTAATTTAATTGTTGAAGAGACGACAAAGGACATAGAAATGGTTGGTTTGGGTGATAAATTTTGCCACTATGTTCGCTGTTTCGTTTAGTTAACGTCACAACTGGCTCTCTTCTTGGCTTTAAGGCCACCAAATTCAATCAACACCGCAAAATGCAAGGTCAAGCCATATAATAAATCATAATAATATAAAGAACTTGTGATTCCGCCTGTTGTAAAGGTAGGTAGCTCAGTGTGAAAAGCGGTGATGGTAATTCCTAATCGAAATTATTAGTGAGCTCGTGGACTTTCTAATTTTGGTCCCACATCGAGTATGGTACTCTTTTGTATGAGCTCTTCATCATAACTTTCTTTTTGGCTGTTGCTAAACTCTTAGGCAAAAGGCACGTGGTCCTTCTGTGGTACATGAATTGTACGTTTTCTGTCTCGTTGACTAACCTTTCCCAGTTTCAAATTACACACAATGTACTTAGCTTAGCGGCTCCTACCAAAGTTGACATCTTTGCTTGCAGCTCCTGCTCTACTAGACGAGAATTGTTGGATCTCCCCTTACGCTTATTTACAATTCCTATGATTTTGAAAATTGATCTCTACGGTCCATCTAGTAGTCCTATTCTATCCAATGATTTGGACGCCCGAAACCAATGGCGTTTTTCTTCTCCAAGCCGAAGGTATGGAATTAAATTACCTCCTAGTACGCAGTTTTGACATCCTCCAGTTATATGCATTTTAGCCGTGCCATTCGCAACAATGTAAAGCCCAGAAACGTTCGACAGTTTTGAGCATTTCGAAATACAAAATTTATTAGCAAGATGAAATCACGCAACAGTGCTAGAACATCAACACACATCATAGTTTTTCTTAGCATATAAAAATTAGGACAATAATACAAATCTTATTAGAACCAATCTCTACTAAAAAAATTCTTATGCAAATTTTTTTTCTTGTCTTTACATTTTACACTTGAATATTTGAAATTTTCAAACTAAAACTTTGTTTTGCCTTATTAAAAAAACTGTCCATATTAAAGACATTAATCATTTTCCTAATACTTATTACAATCCATATAGTTTTTTCGATCCTTCACCCATGAGAAGTTTTTCTTTTCACTGTTCTGATTTTGTGATACACCTCAGTACACTAGCTGCCAAGACGGTCTCTGATGGTCAATTTCAACTAGCCTAATGTTCTAAGATGGGCAAATTATCTTTTACAAACTCTCACAACTCACATTCAGCTTTAACTCTTTAGAGAAAAGGCAATCCAATAAAAAAACAGGATAGTAAACTCAAAAAAAAAAAAAGAAAAGGAAAACAATAACAACAATAATTCCTTAGGAATTTCAATCATATTACATGCAGAGAGAAAAAGAGATCAAAGCTACTGCCTTGCCTTTTTCCGTGCCAAAAAACGCTCCTTTGCTGCAGCTAGTGCATCTTCATTTCGTTTATGATGGTCATGATGTGGTTCATTAGCCAATGGTTGCTCATTTGAAGTTTTTTCTTGTCCTGAAGTTTTCAAAACTGGTTCATCAGCAACTGGCTTGAGATCCAGGGCCTCAGAATTTCTCCAACAAGGAGTGGGGGAAGCAGAACTTTCATCCTGATGTCCCTCTTTCAACCTAGAAGACTCCAAAACTGACTTTGAGTCTGGAAATGACTGATCTCTGTAAGATGTACCAGCAGACACTTTGTCATCCAAGTTCTCCAGCTTCCTAAGTTCATTTTGTTTCTCTTGCTTCCTTGACTCTCGATCTTTAGCACCAAATGCAACATTTTTTCCAAGATTGAAGTAGAAGTCACTCAAATCACTTTTCTTTGTAACCTTTTAAACAAAAAACAAACACTATCATACTAGCAACCAAACACCTCTAAATAGCATTTTTCTTGTCAACAAAGGCAAACATAGGAATTTATCAAACAAATTCTGAAAAAAAAAAAAAAAAATCCACAGAATTTTGATTATCTAGATATTGTTACTAATCCTTCTCAAACGATAACATGTTTCCTTGTTTAGATTTAAATTTAGTACTTCGAACTTAGTCCAATAAGTGTTAGATTTAGAATTAGTAGCTTAGTACACCTGCCCCGCTTTGGTGCTGTGTCCTTACTCGAATAGGAAGTTTGTTTGTTATAGTATTTGGAGGAAGAAACTCCTACATGCATGCTGATTCAAGCTCCAGATTTGATGAGAGTTTGAGAGGTAACAAGCACCATTAAAGAAAATTTAGAAGGTTTCTGAGGTTTGTTAGATTTATTGGTGCCTGAAATTTGTTTGATTTACCCCATGCCTTGCTCATTACACATATTCCCACATACTAATCCTAGCTTGGATCCTAACCTTTGACATAATATTCAGTTCCGTCAGAATTAAGGTAAGTATATTAGATTATGAGAATTAAAAACTTTATAAAATTTAAAAATTAGAAAATATTCAATAATAACTTTTAAAGACTCCTTCGAAGTCAAGAGATAATAAATACTTTAAATAATTTAAAAAAGTCTATAAAAATCAAGTATTCAATTACATCTTTTATAAAATCCATGAAAGTTAATTGGTATTTAAAAAGTCATTGATTTGTAAAACTTTGAATGACTTTTTAGGTTTTAGTATAATTAAAACATTTTAAAAATTTTCTTTTACATTCCCTCAAGACTTTTATAGATTTTTTAGTCATTAAAAATTTATGCACTCTATAAAAATCATTCATTTAAAAAGTCCATAAAAGTATTAATTGAATATACTATGCTAAATATTCAATTCCATCAAGGTCACAAATCATTTTAGAGCAGTCATATGCACATGCACACTCCATCCAAAAAAACGTGCAGAGAGACTAGAGAAATTCAAGTCCAATACACAAACAAATCAATTAGAGCAAATGATTCAAAATAAAGCCAAAGTGACAAAGTAGGCTGAGAACAATATAAATTCAAACACTTAATAAATGAATATTTAGTGACAATGTATGACCAACTAGATAGAACTGACCACTCTGCTCAGCTCTTGAATATTAGTGTAGATTAAGAATATTCACAAACTTTGTTTAAGCTGTATGAAAAAACCACAAAAAAGCAATATAGCAACAATAAATAACCAAGAAAATGAAAAAACAAATGTTACAGTGACAGCTCTTCATACACATTGATCATCTATGATGACAATACATACATGAGATTTTCTTAAAAAAGGAAAATGGAAAAAGGTGATGGCAAAAAGGGAATTGGAGATTTTTTTTTGTAAATACACTATAATGCAAGAAAACTACATAATATTGAAAACTACTAATACTGCTAGCTATGAGTGCAATAAAGACAATATAGGTCTGAATGCATATGCTGAATTAACTACAAGCTGTGGTAATGATAGCTTGTATGAGACCAAAGTTATGACAATTTCAACAGAGAAGTTCAACAAATAAAAGTTATACATACATCCTCTTTCTCCTCTTGAAGTTGACGCTGATGCTCTTCTTCCATCCATTTCGCCTGCTCTGCAAGTTTTTTCTTGTAAGTACTTGTGACAAACTTGTCCTTGTCTGCATACATGTGATCATCTTTGCTTCTCTCTTTAGCGAGTTTCCTCTCATAAATGATCTCATGTTCTCGTTGCCGTTGTTCTGCTTTCTTGATTAAAGCTTGAATATATTTGGGCTGCAAGAGGAGACAAGTACAATTACTCATATTCCCAGTTGTTAACTACTGATTATGAAAGAGGTTTAATTTGAATTCTCCCTCAAAAACAAAAGAAAACACAAAACATTGAAAGGGCTTCACAAAGGAAAGGCAGCAATTCAGCATCAATAAGTTGAATGTGGTTAAAAACAAAAACGAAAGATCTTGATCTAAACTTAGGGACATAGTTTTAAAACGAATCATTCAATAGAAGGAAAACTGTACATAAAGCAAGAAAAATAATACCTTCCTTTCTTGGCGATCTTGTTCTCGAGGTTTAGCAATTTTATGTTTCATGTCGTCATAGACTCCATCATAATCAAATACAGAAGGGTCCTCTTCCAATGCTTTCTTATGCTGCTCCTCGATCTTTAAAACCAACAAAAGGAACAATAATTTAAACCAAAAAAAGTGAGAAACACAATCCTTATGAGCCAAAAAAAGCATAGTAACTGACATCCTTAAGAGACTGGTTCTTGGCGGCCTGGCGTGAAATCTCCTTTTCAACATTATCCTCATCTTCATCATCCCGAAAAGCGATGGGCGCCAGACGGGGAGGCCTTGGGGGCTTTTTGTGCTGCTGAGGCTGTACCCTCAGATGCAAACCGTACTTTTGCATTTCACCACAGCAAATAAATTTAAATTCTTAGGTTGTTTTGTCAAATCTGTGCTGAAATTGTATTAAACACATAATTCAATTCAATTAATGTGGGAAACCGATAAGCATTAACAAAAAGTATGACGAGATAAAACTAAAAGCCATAAAATTGAAGGTATACCTGAGTTCGATCGGATCGTTAAAAGAAGTTAGCCCACGAAGAGTCAAATGATGTCACTTGGTGTAGGAAGAAAAGAAACAAAGAGCCCAAGAGAAGAAAGATAGCAAGCGGATGGACAAAAATTTCAGCAGCAAATCCAACGAAATGGAAAGAAATCCCCATTGGAGTCGATATTGATTGGTCTAGGAGATTTTTGTAATTCTGAGAAAACGTCAGGATATTTTAGTAAATAAAAAAAATTAACCTTAGATAAAGACGATATTAGCACCGCAGCACGCAGAGGCAGCTTATCTCATCTCATCTCTGCAAATCCAAACTGCTCAACTCTATTCTCAACAAAGGTAAATTTTATGTAAATCTTTTTTAACTATTGTGATAGAATCATCGCTGTTTCCGTTGAATTTATACACATTGCTTAGCCTTTGGGACTCCCTTGTTAATTAATTAATTAATTAGTTGTGGGTTTAGATCCTATTGATATCAATTCGATGCGATATCTGGTTTTTGAATTGCTTTGCTCTTGTTGCATCTTGTTTCTGAACAATGAATCTTTCCTATGACAAAACAATTAAAAGAAAAATATTGCTTTGCGCATTCAGCTTATATGTAAACTAACCAAATTCAAATTTGTTTGCAGATTTTGAATCTGTAGCTTTTGGTGTGATTTCTTGGCTATGATATTTATATTTCCCTGAAAACACATTTTGCTTTTTCCAGCTTCGCACAAGGCCTTGGAAGATGCTTATTATAGATTCAAAATGAACTGCTAACAGCCAAATATTCAATGCTTCGATTGTCTTTGAATTACTACTGACTTACAGTCTAGTTGTTTGAGTAATTCTGCTCTTCTTGCATGCATATGATACAAGAGGACTCCCCTCATCTTCCCCTTTAATTTAGCCTGCTAGTGAGACACAAACATTCAATCTTTAGATATTAATTTACTAGCCTTTCTTTTCAACTCATATTCTCACATCCCACCACTCAATCCATGCAACTTCCAATCCACTTTCTTTCACTACTCTCATTTCTGCTCTTTCTGCTTTATTCTCACATTTCAAATTTTTTTTTCTTTTCAATCTGTTTTTCAAATTTAATTAATCAAAGTTCCTTGTTTCCTCTTTCTTGTGAGCTTGAGAGTGGGAGATTTTCTTTCTTTAGTTGTTGAACTGTGTTGTGGGATTTTGATATGCAGATTTTTATCTGAATGCACAGGAAATAAAATCATTATTGATTTCTAGATCCTCCCAGCTGCTGAGATGCAGAGATTATTTCATATACTGTAGGACCATCTTTGGTTTCAGCTTGTCATATACCAATGATTTCTATCTGTAATGTTGTTGAAATATTAAAGTTGAGCTTATTTTGATGAATTCATTCACATGCATTATCTGTAATTGGCAGCCATTCAGTTTTGCTACTGCATTTTGAGATGTAATTCAAAGTGTTTTAGTTAAGATACTCTACTATTGAGGAATTGAGCTTCCTACATCAAATTTACACAAATGTGTGACAACACTTTTGGGATGACATTGATACTATCTATTTCTATGTTTCTGTATTTTCGTTTTCTGTCCGTTCACTAACTCAGAGCTGTTGCTCTTATTGCTCATTACTCATTCTGAAACAGGCCAAGTTCATTTAACATGGGAAACAGGCCTGTGGCTGCAAAGCAAGAAAAGGATGAGATTCTTTTGAAAATTGTGCCCCCAGTGGACCATGCTTGCATTCGGTGGCTTGCTCGTGATCTTGAGATGATTCATGGTTTCACTGTAAGAAATTGCAGTGCAGTGAAGCCACCAGATCATTATATTGAATACATGCGCTTTAATGGATGGTTAGATGTGGACTTGGATGATCCTGATCTGGCTTGTATACTTCAAAAAAAATAATGTTTCAAGGGAAAGATTATAACTAGTATTCGCATAGAGTCTGCATGGTACTATAATAATGTATGAAGGGAAAGGAGCATTTGACTCTTATCTCATAATGAATGTCTCATACAAGGTAAATAGCAATTTCTAGCTAAGGTTGGTTGCGATCTCCAACCAATGGCACATCTCTAGTGCTGCATCCAAGTCGCCTTCTAAATTATGTGGCAAGCACTCAACTGTATTAGATTATTGTCAAATGTTCTAAGGAAACGCACTATTTTATATGACATAAGGAAATGGACTATTTTATATGATATTAAATAATGAACCACGATTTAACTACAGGAATTTTATATATATATCCATTACAGACATATTTATCTTATATTTATTAATGAATTATAATTAGATTATAGCTTATATGTTTCCATTAAATTTTTTACATGAATAATTAAAAAAAACATGTTAATGCCTTGTAAAAGAAAAATATTAATTTCTAAAAGGGTTCTAATAATTTTAGTTATTAATGCATATATACTGGATACTTTTCTTTCTTTGCATGATACAATATGTTATATAATACATAAATTAATTAGAATTTTGAATATTGTTTTGCATCTGTGACGGATTAAAAAAATTAGCAATGGATATAAATTTTATCGTTAATCACAGAAATGGTATCAATTTGGTGCCATGACTGTACTTACGGAATTAGTAATGAAAATTTTCATCGCTAAATTAGCAACGGATTATGGAATTAACGATGACAAGTTGCATAGCTAATTAGAGGGTTTCTATTCCGTCATTAAATTAGTGATAGATTTAATGAATTAGCGATGGAAGATACAGAAGATACCGGTTCAGATTAAAAAATGCATGGCTTGGTTACCAAAGCTTGAGGATTGTTCTTTGCTCATGGCAAAATAAGCTCGTGATTTTTTTTCTCTAAACTTCGTAAGTTGATCACCAAAAGTTAAAAAATAAATAAATAAATAAAAGTTGACCGATTTGCAAAATAAATCGGATGAGGCAACCGTTTGAACTTTTATTGAGGAGAAACAGATCCTATCTACTCGTCTATCACAAGAAGAGTCTTACTGGAAGTAGCGTTCAAAAATATTTTGGCTTATGGAGGATAATTCCAATTCACGTTTCTTTCAAGCGCAAGCCTCAACACATAAGAAGACCAGTAAAATTAGAAAGCTTTGGGACAATAGTGGAGCAGTGATGGAAGAAAAGGAAGGACTTTGTAATATAATTAAAGACTATTTTTGGGAGTTATTTGCATCATCCTATTCTCCTCCAAGGAGTGGCGAGGTAGAGAATACATTCTTGACTTCTCCTTTTACGACAGATGAATTCCAGGAGGCAATCAAGTAAATGCACCATCATAAATCTCTTAGACCTGATGGTCTTAATCTGACACTTTATCAGCATTTCTGAAAAGATATTGGTGAAGTCTTTCAAACTTGTGTCAATTGACTTGATAAAGGTTGTTTCTCAATTAAATAAAATTTTTAATTGTATTTGTGGGTTTGTTATTTTTGTTCCAGTAACATTATCCTATGATTTACCAATACTATGAACCAAAACATTTTCAAAATTATAATAGCAAACTAATTGATTTAGCTTAATTAATACCAAACGTTCTAATTTGAGTTCAATTAGATGCCTTTTTAGCAAATAATAAGAAATTTTCTGTTTTCTATAATTTAGATGACAAAAATATATTAAAATAATAGTAAATTTTAATTATTATTTATATAATAATTTTAATTATTCAATTAATTAATTAATTAATTAAAATAAAAATATTATTTATTTAAAATTTATCATTTGACTAGTATATTTAGTATCAAAATTTCCAAATTACTCGGTTTGAAGACCAAACTGTTTAAATCAACTAATTAAAATTAATCCAAAGATATGTGGTTTGACTAAATGGATTATAGCTTTAATATGGTTGGATTCAATTCCATATATAAACCGTCAAAATTAGTTTGATGTGGACTTGGATGATCCTGATCTGGTCCATCTACTTCAAAGTAAATAATACTTCAAGCGAAAAATTATGCCTATGATCTTTAGATGCAGGGTCATGCATAGTTAATAGTTATATTTGAAGGGAGAGCATTTGACATGTATATCTGTCTTGTACAAGGTAAGTGGAAATCTCTAGCGAAGTAAGGTTGCGATGTCCAAATAATGTCTTATGTTACAAGCGCTCAACTTTAGTAGATTGAATCCGACCATTCAAAGGGCATAGTGTTGTTTGAGATTTGACATCGAATCCCAGTATCATGTTGGATGTTCTAGCCTAAATTTTTCTTGAAGTACTTGGTCGTGTGCATTCAAAACATCTTAATCATGATGGTTAGTTTTTTTTTACTAGAATAGAGTGCTTTGATTAGATCTGACAATTATCAATACTGATCTTCAAGATTGACCAAGCAAACCTATTTATGTGGATGTACCTCGCTTAATTGCTCAAGGAGCAAATGTTGTTTTCCCATCTTTCAGGTCCAAATTCAGAGGTTCTTTGAAAAAAAAAAAAACAGGACAGAGAGAGAGAGAGAATATTTGAATTTTCTAGAATTCTTTTCCAAAGAAAAACAATAAACACATGTAAATGGGAAAATCTTGCAATGATGGATTGGATGCTTCACATCGCAAGGAATGTTTTTTTTTTTTTTCGTTAGGCCTAATTTCGGTGGAGAAAGCCCAGCCCAATGCTTCAAAACAGCGGGAGAAGTGGCTAGCAAAGTGGTGGTGGAGTAAGTGGGCTGCTTTGCCTTTGCCTTCGCTTAGGGTTGGTGCGCGCCAAATAATCGTCACTCTCTTGACTTGTCTTCTACTCTACAAAAGGCGCGCACCGCCGATTCGAACCTTTATTTTATTTTTTCCCAACCAAAATCAATGTAATAAATCTTTTTATTTTTCTTGAGCTACGTTTGTCTACTCTGCTCCCCATCACACATCGCTCCCTCTCAGCCTCATCGCTCCTTGTCAGCAAAAGAAAATAACATCAACACCTTTTTTTTTTTTTTGAAAAAAAAAACTCCTTTAAATAATAACAATTCCATATTTATGTAGTATGAAAACAGAAAAATGAGAAATATTTTATAACAAACGATATTTTATAAGTATATATAAAAAAATATAAAAAGTAGAAAATTTCTGAAAGATAAAAAAATGTATCCAAAATACAAAAATATAACCCAATTAAAGTTTTTATGCATCATTTAATTCAAATAATTAAAAATTTTACTTTTTTATCCATTTAAATTTAATTTTTAAATTAATATTTAAAAAGAATTAATTTATTTAAATGCATACATTTAATATGAAAACGTATTTTTAAAAAGCTTTAAAATATATATAAATTAACTTGAAAAATATCCTGATGTATATTAAAAAAATATATCATAACTTTTGATGGCTTGAACATGCAATAATATAAATAGCAACTGAATTACCTACATTTCATTCCTATAAATATAATATTGGCTGTTAACAAAATTGCTTAGCTGTATTTGTATGGTTGCTTAGTTGTATTTTTGTTCTCATGTTTTGTGATATTGATGAAATGAAAAAATTAAACAATATGTTGCTAATTTCTTTTAATTATATTGTTTGAATTGACATGGCGTGACAATTATCGTGAGTTCAAAGGCGTTAAGCCGCGGGCAATTTTGAGTCATAATACTTTTATATTTATATAATTTTTAACACATTGGATTTTTATTAATTATAATATATTGTATACTGCTAGTAGCGCTTCCCTCCACATCTTATATCTGAACCAAATTCCCTCCTTCTTTCGTTTCTTCCCTCGTTTTCTGCTCACTTTCTCTCTCCCGCTTTTTTCTTATTTATTTATTTTTCTTATTTATCTCCCTCTCTTCCCCAACCCAACGCACTCACAGATCTCTACCCAAATTCTCATCCAATTCCACGATTCTATTTTTCGCGATTTCTCACTCTTCACATCCTATCTCTTTCTTCCTGAAGCTGCCGCACCAAAAACCCTTGAAAAATATAATCTTCGATTCCAACACTTGAGTTTTGTGCCGATGTCGAATTCTCGGCCGTCCAATGCATCCACGAGGCAGCCTCAGCTAAACGCTTCGCAGAATCACTTGAAAAGGCAGCTCCCTTTCTCATCTACGAAGCCGCCGTTCGTGGCTCCTGCTGACTATCACCGCTTCGGCACTGAGCCTCGCCGAGTTTCCGATCATGAAGTTGAGGCCATCGTTATTAAGCCTCCTGTGAGTTTTTTTTCTTTTCTTTTTTTTTTTTTCCCTCCCTTTTTCTACTGCTCCCCTCCCCCCTTTTTTTCTTTTTTTGATACAGTATAATTTTATTTTGGGTTTTCTTCCTTAAAAAAAAAATTTTTATGTTCATTTTGTGGAGATCTATTTGGTTTGTGATTTTAATCACTTTTTGGCGCTTCTTAGTCCTGGGATTAACGGTTTCACTGGGTTTTTTTATGTTCAATATATTTTTAAAAAAAGATTATGTGGTATTTAAAGATTTGAGTCGTAAACATTTATCTCAAGCATGTGCTTCTCAATTGGTTTACACATAAACCTACTGTGCTAATTGCGGTTAGGTAGACTATCCAAACTAGGTTGAATTGTTGGGAATTTATTAATTTGACCAAATTTGGTGGTTTCATTGTACCTCAAATTTTGCAATATAAGTCTACTTATATCCTTCACTACATGTAAACTTAAACACTGGTGTTCAACTAGCTTGATTATATAAGAAAATTTTTGTGCTCTTTGTATGCCAGTGATAATGTAGACTGAATTTAGGGTTTTGACTCCCATTAAAACCAAAAACATTCAGGATAATTACTATGAACAATGGAACTTGTCATTGAAGTTAACAGTATCAATTCTTCCAACAAGGTGTGCATGTTTTCTTATCAGCCTCAGTACTGCAAATCTTCCAAAATTTTGTGTTCTAATGTTGCCTTCAATGTTAATGGGTATGGTTATGATGCATAAGCCTTCAAATTTTAAATTGAAAACATGATTATCATCTGTTGAGGGCTTAAAGTCCAAATTCCTTACCTGTTCTCCTCTCAGTGATGGGAATCATATAAGTTTGCCTTAAATGTACAAATTCCTAATTATGATATTGTCATGACCTCTTATATTGTTGCACAAAGAGCATATGCTTGTAAAATGTACTCTGGAATGTATGTAGCTAGGGATGTATATTGTTGTTAGATTGAACTGTCTTTGCTCCTATGCTTCAACCATGCAACCTGCATCAAGGTGTTTTTGAACTCCCTGTCAAGTCCGATTCAATTTTCATGTTTGTAATGATGTTGCCCTGGGCGTCTTTGCGAATCTATATTACTTATTTTACTTTTTTGTTTCTAATATTCTGAGCTCCAGTCCTACCTTTATCCACTCAACCTTTTACCACTTAAATGATCTGGGTCCCGCATCTCTGTTATATTTTGGAAATTACAATAATCAAAGGAATTTTGATGTCCTGGTATGCTCATGATATTTCTTGGTATGGTATGCGTATGTATGGGTTGTAATATCCAAATTCTTGTTAATCTGCTTGGTCCTTTAGTGATCTGAGGCCTGTTTCTTTTTCAAATGAGAATGTAAAAGTTCATGAGAGGGGGGTTTTTGGGAGAGAGTGAGGGAGGGAGAAGAATTTGTATATTTGATTTGCTTCTTGGATCATAAAGATGCGTATGTGAATTTTGTGGCACGTTGATTTTACTTTACCAACATATGACGTCTGAGCAATGAATTCTCATTTCTATGAGGGGATTCTTATCTCCTGAAGTTCAGATGAGATTTTTTTTTTTTTCTCATGTGACAAATTTTCTGCATCTGTTAGAAAAAAAAGATTTTTTAATCTATGTCCATTTCTTGAAATCATAAATATGTGACTGAAGTATGCATATGATATTTTCATGGCACATGCCAATCTTATACTCTATATGATGGTCCATCTGCACTTTTTCTTGTATTATGATATGTTAGATTGGAGGTGATATATTATGAGTATGACAATTGATAAGAACTGTTATTTTTGTCAAGATATAATCAATAATATAAAGCAGTTGTGCAGTCAGATAAACGATGCTTGACTAGGAATTGCAACTATTTATAAACGATACAGCGCATCATGTGGGTTTTTCTTTTGAACCTGACATTCTCAGCCACATTCAGCAACTTCATTTTCAAAGACCTGTACAATCCCTCTTATGTTACATTACTATTCATCAGTGTTGTAATTTGAGTGCGGCAGAATGAGATAACCTTGCTAGTTGTCTCTTAAAGTAGGCTGTTTTTCTTCATGCTGTCAAGTCAAATGTCCGAGCCTACTATCTGTGTTTATTGATATACAGCACTTACTATCATCAACATTGAATGATAAGCAAAATATATATTGCTAAAATGTAGGAGAGTATATTATGTATTATACATATATACGGTGTTTGGTTGTTAGACAAAATATTTGGTGAAGAATTGGTATTTTCATTACAGTTTATTTCATAATTTCCTCTTTAAATGAAGGTACGTGTTCTATTTTCTACCTTAAGAATGAAATATACTAGAAGACCTAAAACCTTTATATTTGTTGATCCCAGTTTAATGCCCAATAACATGGGAATTATTGTAACAAAATAATACATGCTGATCAAGGTTATGTTGCATCATGAGGATCCCTGGGAACCTGCCTTGTTAACAAAGAAACCTTCCAATAGCCTGTAAAAGCATATGTATTTAGGTTAAATGTCCACAACATATATATATATATATATATATATATATATATATATATATTCAGTGGGAAATTTTATGTTTCCCTTTTTTGAGAATTAATTTCCATTTTGCTGTATTAGTGTTGTTCCTTAGCCTTTTTTTTCACCATTGGAAGCTTTCAAATTTAGCTGAAACTTGAAAGGCTTAAGTTCAAAAATCTGGTATCTTGACTGTGCCTTGTTCTGTGAAAGACTACATTATGATCCCGTATTGTTCTGTGAAAGACTACATTAAGATCCCGTATTGTTCTGTGAAAGACTACATTAAGATCCTGTATTCTTTTGTTTATTATGATCCCATATTCTTTCATTTTGCGTTCTGCAACAACTTGGGTACTCATCATAGTCCTAGTTGTTTGTTAATGCTTTCATGGCTTCAATGAAGGCCAGTAAACCATGTAACTAGGTTCATTTCTCCCTCCAATCATATTATCTATAACAAAACGGGATTATGACTCTGCTGCATTTTGCTTGTTCCTCCAGGAAGTTGCTTAGCAAATAACCATGCCATTGTATGATGATGTGGAGATAGTACATGTGGCCTTTGAGCTATAACATTCCAAAGTGCAGTAACAAACCCATCATCCTATATTTTCCCAACCTTCCTTAGTTATGCTCTCCTCTACATTTCTTGTCCCTCTCTTGATATTCTCTGGCTGAGGATCTTTTGATGCCTGTAAAAATCTGAAGATGACCATTCAACTAGTATATCTTTCATTGGAGATGTCTTAAAGGAATACGATTCTTATGCCTTGAAATTATTTCAAGCTAAGGTTATATTAAGATGGCTTGTAGCTTAGAAATTCATGAATGAAATCTCTTTCATTCTTGCCCTATAAGCTACAATATCATTACAGGCTTGCATTTATAACTCTCAGAAGTTTTTCTATACGTTGCATGGAAGCATGTAGCATCATATATTCAACCTTTATTTGGATTACCTTTTTCCCAAATACGTATAATGTGCAATTTTTGTTCTTTCAAAGATTTTCTTGTATTTTAAGGTAAGGTTGGCCAGCAGGGTCAGCTTTCAAAAGTTGGACAAGAGATGCTCAATGTATTCCTCAGATAGAAGCAACAGGCCAAGAGTTCACCTGTTCTGCAGTTATTGGTAGCATAAGATGATATGGCCTAGTCTCTATTTCTGAATACATACAAACCAACTGGCAGGTGCTGTACTGTGCCTTAGCTGATTTGAGAGAGAAAAACTCTATTGATGGTGGTGCATTGCTTGGACTGCTAATATTTACTGTATTTTGAACTGATTGAACATCTTTGAGTCATTAGCATGATTAAAACTCCTTAGTGAGTCAGGTTGTTGCTGAGGTCAAAGCAACCATGTACCCAAAAAGTTTATGGGGTTCTGTAAATATTAGACATATGTACACCATGTGCAGCTTTTATTCTTATTTGGCAGTGATGTTATTGGGTTGTGTTGGCCCGACTGGATCCATTTATAGTTCATTTAGATAATTTATCCCAAAAAAGTAGAAAATAAAGGGTATTTGCAGTTTTTTTTTTTTTTTTTTTTCTTTTTGTGTCATTGCTTTCTGAATTGATCAGTTGTGTCTTTGTCTTGTCCGAATATCATAATGTCAAAAAGAGAGCTGAAGATATCTAGGTTATTGGTTTCCTTTGTTGAAAGTTTTAAAGTATTGCCTCAGAATTTTTCTGTGCTGTCCAGAAACTCTATAAATTTTATAAGAATTCAACTTCTGTTTTTTATGGATTACTTTTCAAGATTTATAAGCCCAACTAGCTCAGGCCAAGAGACAATAGGTTAGAACCAGCTAGCTATTTTCACTGACATCCTGATATTCCATTATATTGCTTCTCATAATTTATCCCCTTGCACACGAAAATAAAGATTAAAAAAAAAAAAAAAAAACTTAGTGCCTTTAAATGGCTCGTTGTTTTAGCATTTAGCTAGCCTATCAAAATTTTGGGAGGTTGTATGCATTTATTTCTTGAGTTTTATCATTTAACAAGCTTATATCATTTCCACCTTTAAAAAAAATATATATATATATTCTTTTCCTGCATAGGCTAGCATATATTTCATAGGCACACACTTCTAAAGTGGATTTGTGTGTTCATTTTAGTTCTTTAGGCTTGGCTGGAGTTCCAACTTCAAATATTGTTGCTTTTTGTTGTATTCATATTGGTATTATATTATATGCACTTTTTACTAATTGTAAAATCTAAGTGATGTTTATCAGCCATTAAAGCGGAAGAGTGATGCAGCTGATCATGAGGCTGAGTCCAGTGAGTGGAACACTGGTCCTGGGTATGCAGAAGTAGTTAATAGTCCCCTCCAGACACCAGTATCTGGAAAAGGTGGAAAGGCACCCAAAACATCACGGCTTTCGAAGAGCAGTAAATCTGGACCTCAGAATGCTGCTTCAAATCTTGGTGAGTATTGCATAAGTAAAATTTCACTAGTGGAGTATATTGGTTACTGTCAAATGTCAAGTATTATGATTGTCGTTGGGTTGGTTTTGAACTAACAACTGGGTATAATGTTAGATTATGATTGTGGAAACATTCTCTTTCTCACTTTTTTCCACCAACTCTGTTGGCAAAGAATAAAAAAAAGTTATTAAGTGTAATGGAAAGTTTTGCCAATTGACAGGTTCTCCTGGAAATAATCTTACGCCAATGGGTCCCTGTCGCTATGACAGCTCACTAGGTGAACTTTCATTCTTTATGCTACACACACATATAATAGAGTTACTCTACTTCAATTAAGTTTTTAGTTTATAGTAAAGATTATTTTAAATATTCTGTGATTCTGATTCAGGTCTTTTAAGTTTTTAGTTTATGGTAAAGTTTATCTTAGTGGTGGTAAAATATTCTGTGATTCTGATTCAGGTCTCTTGACAAAAAAGTTTATCAATTTGATCAAACATGCTGAAGATGGTATTCTTGATCTTAATAAAGCTGCTGACACTTTAGAGGTAATGGGCTGTTTTTCCAGCCAATCAAACCTGCAATCTAGAGTTCTAGCATTTGATTTTTTCTGTCTCTACAGGTGCAAAAGCGGCGTATATATGATATAACAAATGTTCTAGAAGGAATTGGTCTCATAGAAAAGAAGCTCAAGAACAGAATTCAGTGGAAGTATGGACATAACTCCTTTTTGTCCTTTTGTTTTAAATACTTTTGATGTCACTTGCTGTCTCAATAATAAATTTTGCACTTGATGAGTAACTGAATAGTTGATTGATATCAGGGGACTTGATGTCTCGAGGCCAGGGGAAGCAGATGAGAATGTTGCAAGTTTGCAGGTATACATTGTTTGACAACTTCTTGACACGTGTACTGTTGGATAACCTTAGGTTGTCAGAATAAAGAAACTCTGCCAGCTTTATTGGTCCCAATCTGGATGACAAGTGCTTCATGGATAGCCAATGTTAATCCCTTAATTAAAAAAATGTTACAATATATTTGTTTTGTCTATGCAAACATTTGGGTTGGCTGTGAAAAAGTGCTCTAATACAGCTTTTTTGGAGGCTGTCTCATTGTTAATTTATTTAGAAATATGCAGAGTGGTTGAGTTGGATATTATTAGATATAATTAGATAGGGCGTAGGCTTTTAGTTTCGAACTAATTAATACGGTAATGTAATACCATATTGAAAGACAGATTCATAATATCAAAAATCCTAAGGTGAAGGATGTGGCTTTATCAGTGAATGTTTTCCTTGCAGGCAGAAGTTGAAAGCCTTAACATTCAGGAGCACAGATTAGATGAACAAATAAGGTTGTGTAATTTTCCCTTTGCTTGTGCAGCATTTGTATTTTGCGTGTTTGCAACTTCTGCTTTAACCCGATGCTTCAAAAATATTGCAGAGAAGTGCAAGAAAGATTAAGGGATCTCAGTGAAGATGAAAATAATCAAAAGTAAATTTCTCTTGTTTACTCCAAATCCTTCTTATGCAAAACATTATTTTAAATTTGCCAATTTTGTGCTTTTACCATCTTAGGTGGCTTTTTGTCACTGAGGAAGACATCAAGAGTTTACCCTGCTTCCAGGTTTCTTCTGTTGTTTGTTTTTTGTCGGATGAGCTTGACTTGGTTCTCAGGTTGTTTTGGCAATTAGTAATTGAGGATACAATTGTTACTTTTAATAGAATGAAACATTGATAGCAATTAAAGCTCCACATGGCACCACACTAGAAGTCCCAGATCCTGATGAGGTAATCCCACAAGCAATTAATAAAGGGAAAAAAATTATAGTGTGTTTGTGTATGCATGCTTCTAGTTTCAGGCTTGCCATTTATTGCAGCAGGCTGTGGACTACCCCCAGAGGAGATATAGGATAGTCCTTAGAAGTACAATGGGTCCTATAGATGTTTATCTTGTCAGGTAATTTTGCTTGTAAATATCTGTTTTATATAGCTGGTGAAACCTTCACATTAATGGAACGGGCGTCCCTTGCTTTTTTTGAGGATTTAAACAACTTTCCTGATCTCTCTCTCTCTCTCTCCCCTGATATCTTAGTCAATTTGAAGAGAAATTTGAGGAGATTCATGGTGTTGAGCCACCTCCAAATTATGGGTCAAGTCAAGGCTTTGATGAAAATGCAACTACAATGGCCCCTGAGGAGAGCAGAGGAAAGGAGATTGAAATGCATGGACTAGATGCTAATAGAATGTGCTCAGATCTTAACACCTCACAGGACTTTGTGAGTGGGATCATGAAGATTGTTCCCTCAGATGTAGATGTAAGTTGTCTTCTTGTTTGGTGTTACTGCTATCATGTATGCGAGCTGTTAATATTTTGTGTTGGACATGCGAATATATCTTAGAAGAATGTGCACATGCTTATTTTATTGCTTGCACTTTAAAAGCACCTTGCCTCCATACCAACCTCCAACAGAACAAAACTAAAAATGTGGGTCTTGGACATATGGTTGTTCCAGGCGGATGGGAAAATTGTTTGACTCGTTGCAAAAGGAAAAGAAATATACTCATTTGAAAACTCATCAAATTTTTGTTCTTTTTTTTTTTTTTTTTTTTTTGGCAGAGTGATGCAGATTACTGGCTTTTATCAGATGCTGGTGTTAGCATCACAGACATGTGGCGTACTGAATGTATCCTTTTGAAATTATTGCATTCTATTTAGCTATTAGTTTTTCTCTCATTTTATCATATATTGAGCAAATTATGAATTCCGTGACTTTTGAGTAGCTGGGGTTGAGTGGAATGAGTTTGGTATTCACGATGATTATGGTGTGGCAAATGTGAGCCCACCTCAACCCCAAACCCCACCATCTAATGCAACAGAAGTGCCTTCTAATGCTAATACTAGTGCACGGTGAAATGAAAACATCTGATGAACAGACAAAGATACAAGGGCTTGTGTTTTGTTGAGACTTGAGAAGCTATGACGTCTATGCCTCTTCCTTCTGCATTGCGATTGATCTGGAGGAAGGGTCGATGGTTCCAATCACGAGTGTTCCTTGATGTACTGAGAAACTAGACAATAGGAAGTAACTCATATATTGTACAGCTTAAGTTATATACGGAATCCATGTTAATCCTGAAGGAAATAAGGTCACAAATGTATTTTTGAGCTTATCCTTGTATATTAGTCTAATTATAGTTTGTTATATTCAGTAGCTTGGTATGTGGTTGGCCAGTAAAATTATGTAAGAT
The DNA here is from genome assembly GCA_949677035.1 of Omphalea diandra. NCBI lineage: Eukaryota > Viridiplantae > Streptophyta > Magnoliopsida > Malpighiales > Euphorbiaceae > Omphalea > Omphalea diandra. Next base: position 5,233 of record CATIWR010556236.1, on the reverse strand, counting down.
ATAATGGCAAATATTTTGATCTGACTGCAACTGGAAATGGATAGATTTGTGTTCTGCCGTATACCTCAGTTTCGCAGTTTTACCTTGTGCAACATAGGGAGCAAAAATGATCAAGGATATATATTATGAATTGATAGTGTATGAGAATATGGTGATATGGTGAGCCTGCAAGTTCTTTTCTTTCGTCTGTTGTATTAATTCACGATTGTGTTGCAGGCATGTTAGGTCAATTTAAAGTGACCATAAACGCAGGTCTCCTAAAAGATTAAGCTTAGAATTAATAAATCCTTGCACACAGAATCGAAGCTTTTTCTTCCTAAAGAACGTGTTGGGCAGAGTTTACAGATGGATGCTTGCATTTTTTTTATGAGAAAGACAAGAAAAAGAACTCAAGTGCGGCAAGGAGAAAAATATCTCATGGATGGCAATGAGTTACTTGTCTTGATCGACTTTCTTTCCAATCCAAGCGGCAACGATGGGAGTGAGAGCTACAGTTGGAGGGAACCTTATTGGAGATGCAGCCTTATGCGCAGCATATGCCAAAGCAAAGGTCCCAACTTTCTCCCCAGCCTCATCTGTTGAAATTCCCACCTGAAATAATATTGCAATATTTCAATTACTTAACCAGAATCATTGCAACTTGTGTCGTGTGTAAGTCTGAAAGAGCTTGAGTTTCACCTTTTGCAGCAAAGCTTGGACATCAATGCCTGCACTAATGAGGGCATAACAGAGAGAGAAGGAGATCAAGGACAGTGTAATGGAGGTGGCCAGGTATGCTCCTCCATACTTTGCTAGCAGCTCCTTGGCTTGCTCTCCCTTTGATTGATTTTCCTTACGAATGCCATCATCTTCCTTACTTTCCTCTTTTGAGTTGAATATCTTCATTAGCATATACAATGTACTTCAGCATTTTTTGAGCTTAGAGCAAACTGTTAGTTGGTTATCAACCAAATGTTTAACGGCAATTTAAAGCTAATTTCAGTAAAGTACCAAGCAGCCAACGTATCTAATTAAGAACCACACAATGACAAAATAAAAACCAAGAAAGGAACTTTAACTAGGGATATCAAGCAAAGCAAAGAAATTCAGAATATTAGGTACCTTCCAAAGACCAGCTTCAAGACCATATTTCTTGGTAATTTCCTCAGTTGAAGAAAAAGAAGAAGAAGATGATGATGGATTTTTCATTTCTTCTGCTTTCTCTTTCAAGGATTTAGTCGTGAAGCGTTTAAAGTTGGATTTGGTAAGTGGAACAGAACCAAAATAGCAGCAGTAGCTCTTGAAGTTTTTCTTATTCAGCGAAGAAGCAGAGAAGAGAGAAGAGAATTGTACAGCTATTGTTGCCATTGCCAATAATAGCCCGAAGACGAAGGATTGTATCACTTTTCTCTCATCTTGCTATGTCCAGACCAACATCTTCTTCTCAACATAAATTTGTACCTAAAATACAATTATTGGAAATCAGGTAGGTAAACTCAGATTTTAAATCTTTCATCCACCCATTGGGATTGTGGTGAAGAGAAGCCCAGCAAAATGATTTAACTTAAAGGGACATTTTGGTCATTCTTAGTTCCTCAGATATTTTTGAAGCTATGGTAAAATAATGGGCCAAGTAGCAGCAGCATGAGCGCCACGAAATTGTGGGTAGAAAAGACACATAACTGGTTGCAAATTATAACCATATTATTTCATGAATTTAAATTAATATATATTAATATTAAATTATAATTTTTTATATTTAGTTATAAATATATTAATATTGAATGGTATATATATTAAAATATATATATATATTAATTTTTAACTATATGCATATTATTTTTAAAATAAAATCTATGATGTAATATGGATAGACAAAATATATTATGAATTTTTATTTATATAATAATATTGATTGAGAGTTCACAACAATTAAAAAAACCAAAAAAAAGAGACATGCGCCTCCATTAGTGAATTTAGACCATGGGTCTAAGTTTCTTTCTTTTTTTTTTGTCATATTTTTCTTTTTTTATAAATTAGATTTTTTTATATTTTTATATATTATATATAATTATATTAATATAATATATAATTATATTACTAAATAATTATTTTATATTATTTAATTATATTATATTATTGTAATTATATAATTTATGTTATTATATATAATTATATATAAATATTATATAAATCTTATATGGAATTTATATTATTATATTATATTAATATATTATCATATTAAATTATATTAAATATTGTATTATATTAATTTATGTTTAATATTATTAAATGGATTTTATATTTTTTTTGTGGTTCATTTGTTACATAGTGTATGTTGATTAGTTTAAATAAATATGTTCATTTGTTGTAAACTGTTTGTTCATTTTTTATAAACTATAGGTTTTATTTTTTGTGAATTATAAGTTTATTTGATATAAACTATAAATTTATTATCAGTAAATTATAGATTCATTTTTTGTAAATTGTAGATTTGTTTTTTATAAAACTATAGATTCATATTAGTATAAACTTTAAATTCATTATCAGTAAATATACAAGGTCATTTGTTGTAAAAGGTAGATTTATTTTTTTGTGAGCTGTAGGTTTATTTTTTATAAACTTTAGGTTCATTTTTTTGTAAACTTTATATTCATTTTTCATAAATTGTAGGTATCATTTTGATATAAACTTTAAATTTATTATCAGTAAAATATAAGTTTATTTTTTGTGAACTGTAGGTTTATTTTTTTACAAACTATAGGTTCATTTTGGTATAAATTTTAGATTTATTATCAGTAAATTGTAAATCTATTTTTTATAAGTTGTAGGTTTATTTTTTGTAAACTGTAGGTTTATTTTTTGTAAACTATAGGTTCATTTTTTTATAAACTGTAGGTTTATTTAGTTATAACTATAGATTTATTATCAGTAAACTGTAGATTCATTTTTTGTAAATTGTAGGTTCATTTATATACTAAATATAAAATATATTATAATTAATCATAAAATTATTATATTCTTTTATTTTTAATTAAAGATTTTAATACAGTTATATTTTTATTATTATATTATTTTTTATAATTTTTATTTTATATTCTGATATCATATACAACATAAAAATAAATATTTATTAGATTGAATAAATCATATATATCTAAATTGATTTTTATAGAATAAAAATTTCATTTATTAGAAACAGAAAAAATAAAAAAAGTGTATCAAAAGAAAAAAATAAATTAAAAAATAATTAAAACACATAAAAATCTTATTTATAAGACAAGAAAAAATAAAAGAAAAAAAAAGAAAACTGTTTAGGCAAATTATTTTTTTATTATTTCTCACACGTGTCATGGACCTCTAGTCCATATTTCTATATGAACAAAAGTTTATGATATAACAACTCACATGGATCTGAATTCAAGATATACAAATTGATAACTTGTACGTATTATAGTTTCATATTCAAAAAATTTTATCAAATAGCGAAATTTATGCAAATTATTTTAAAATAAAATTAATTTATTATATATATAAACAAAAAAAAGAGATATTTATAAATATCAATATTTTTTTATATATTTCTTAATCAACTATTAATATAAATTATTTTATTTATATCAATATCTTTATGGTATGTTCAGTTATATTAAAAAATAAAAAATAAAATTTTACTCTAATATAAGTGTTTTAGTATTTTAATATTTTTATTTACTACATTCATGTAATAGGAAGAAAAATGAGACATTTTGATATTGTTTGGATTGATGAATTTTAAATGAGGATTTCATAAAATCCTTGGATTTAAGTTAAATCTATCGTATGACAAATCAAAAGATATCATAATCCATGAATTTTATAAATTTTAGCGTTCTCTAAAATCTTTCATTTTAAAGATTTTCACTTTTCACCTAAGAGGTGGAAAAGTTTAAAATCCATCATTTTTAATAAATAATGGATTGTTATAATATTTTTTATTTCAAGATAATCTCTAACAATCCATGAATTTATATTCAAAGCAAATAATAAAATTTTCAAAATTCATTAATTTTACTATCAATAGATTTTAAATCCAATAATTTTGTCAAATGCATAGATTTTAAATTTTCTCAATTATTCTTAAATTTTGAAATAAATTAGAATACTAAACATAAAAATAAAATTAAAATCGTATTCTCATTCCATTTCTTAGTGTATTAAACATACTCTTAAATAAGTTTTCAATTTCATAAAATTAGAAAATTTTATTAAGTAATATTGAAGATATTTTGAAAATGTGAGATTGTAAATTTCAACTAATATGAAGTTAATGCATCAAAAATTAAAAAGAAAAAAGTTATATGTACAATAACACAATAAAAAAAATAAAATTGAATAGATCAAACTCAAAAAGTTTTTAATAATCAATATTACTGTTAATATGATAAATAGTAATCTAATTTCAATGAAGTTATATGATAATGGTTTGGAGTAAATCGAATATATATATATATATATATATATAATGAAACATGACTGAGATTGTTTAGTGAAACACCTAAGAAATTTAGTGGCATAAAATAAAATTTAGCTAAATAAAAAATAAAAAATAAAAAAAAAAGGAAAGATAAGAGATTAGCAGGGGCAGTCGCCCTATGTGTAACCTACTTTAACTATTGCCTCCGACTAAGCGAATTAGTAATTAGGAAGTGCAATTTGCTTAAATAAATTGAAATAAATTTATGAAAACTACTATTTTAATTAGGGGTGAGTATAGTTGAATTCAAGTCAAAGATTTATAAATCTCTGAGATTAAATTGAAATTTCAGAGATTTTAAAAATGAATAATTGGTATCATCTTTAATTTTCAATTTATTTTGGTTCGATTTTATGCAAATTCGGGATGGTTCAATTTGATTTTTTAGTTTTTTCAGAGTGATTAAATTTAGTTTGATATCTCTTCGGGTATTCAGTTATTTCAATTTATTAAAAATTAATCTTTTTATTTTTAATTTTTATGAATAAAAAACAAATTGTGCATATCTCACTTTTAATCATTCAATAATTAAAATAAAAAAGTGATAATTTAACGAATAATAATTAATAACTTACATATTAAATATTAAATAAAAATTATTTTTGATGTTTACTACTAATTTATAATTTATAAATAATTTAATTATTAGTTATTAAGAGCAGTAATTGTTAGTAGTGTATATTAATTGAGTGAGCTATATATATATATATATATATATATATATATATATATATATAT
>CATIWR010556134.1:0-10124 GCA_949677035.1 Omphalea diandra | reverse complement strand
TCTATACAACACTCACACGCTCAATAAAATTTTGATACTCACATTTTTTACCCATATCTGTTACATATATATATATATATATATATATATATATATATATATATATATATATATATATATATGATTGTGTGTGTGTTTGTGTACGCATGCGTTTATGTGTGTATGATAGCTAAAAGCATATAAGAGAGACCAAATGGACTATAAAAGGATAAAAAAAAAAAAGTACCTTCTTAAATTCTTCAACTTTTTTAAAATTACAAAAAATAATTCTTATTAGTAACAAACAAGTGAATAAGTAACATAAATATACTCTTCTAAATAAAATATCTTCTGACAAAAGCTCATAATGTTAATCAATTTAGTGATAATATTTTGATAAAAGTTCTCACGATATTTTTGAGGTGGACCTGAGTGCAAAGCATGTAGAATCTGAAATTACTATCATTCGGCCCAATTCCGCTCGCCCCTCCCTATGTCTCTTTGTGTGGTGAGGAACCTTAATGAAGTATTGCTAAATTAAAAGTCAGCAAAATAGTAGCACCATTAGAAAGTATGTCAAAGTTCCAGAATAGGGAGGGAATGGGGTGGCTGCTTGGGGCTGGAGCAACCTGAGTAATTGAAGGAACAGAAGGGGTAGTTTCAGTTTCTTTTTCTTTTTTTTTTTTTTAACAGTAGATGGTACATAGGTTTCATTAAAACTGACAAAATTCTCAAGTTGAAAATGTTTCATAGGTTAGATGTCTAATTGAAACAGTTAACCAAGAGTTTTAATTTTAAAGTTGATCTACATGTTTGAATTGATTTTGCAGCTATCCCATTAAAAAAAAAAAAATTCTAAAATTCAATCAGCAGAAATTAGGTATGAAGAGTAAAGATATTTTGAGATAAGGTCTTTCATGGAATGAATCCAGGTCACAGCATAAAACAGCACAGAATAGTAAGTGCATACCTTCCTGCCCAAAAGAAGGGCCACCGGCATGTGAAGGAGTTCTTTCAAACATCCATGGGCACTGCTGATTAGTTGTGTTAAAATCACTTGAGGGCATCCTCCACAGTTCATCACCACCAAACCGCCTCTGTCCATCACAATGAGAAGGCAATTGGTATGGATGGGGATACGAATGCTGAGGATGTTGCTGAATAGCAGGCTTTACAAAAGAAAAATGACCAGATGCAGTTTGTGACAGGCCCGGATGCAAAGGTCTTTGTACAAAAGGCACACCGCTCAGGTGAAAATGTGAGTTCTGCTGCGAAGCTTGTGAATTTAAATACAAGTCATTATGTCCATATTCCCGATGCCTTGAGGTACTGTATCCTGAGGGCTCTTGAGAACTGCAACCTGCTGCAGGTGTGAGGCAAGGTGACCGCTGTGAAAACAATTCACTTTTTACAACACCCTCTATATGATTCCCATGCATGTTTCCAGATATTTGAACAAGTTGGTTACCCTGCAAACAAAAGAGAGAGATCATAACAAACACATGCAACCACCTTAATCATGGAAGGGAAAGGGGGATAAAGAAAAGAGAAAATGAGGCAAGAAATCATATACAGTGGATGTGATGGAATATTCATGAGGCGCAGCTGGTAGATATCCCAACTGTGGTGAGGACTGTAGCGACGGAACAGATGGTATTATTGGTTGAGACACCAAGGAAGGTTGAGTAAGTGCTGACAGTTGAGAACCCAGCGTTTGTTGAGTGCTTGAAGGTATTACAGGAGGAGGAGGTGGTGGCTGTGATGGAGGCGGTGGTGGAGGTGGTGGCTGTGATGGAGGTGGTGGTGGAGGTGGCGGTGGTGGCGGAGGAGACGGAGAAGTTGGCGGTGGAGATGAGGATGGTAATGGTTGTGGTGGTAGTGGTGGTGGTGGTGAGGGAGGTAAAGGTGGAGGGGAAGGAGGAGAATCAGGAGGCAGTGGTGGAGAACCCTCAGACACATGGAGCAGCTCAATGGAATTGTTGACTACAGGCTCCAGTGCTCTATTTGAGCAATGGTGCTGTGCATCCACTTCAAAAGAACAACTTGTGGACAAAGTTCTTTCATCCTTTTGGTGTCCAGATACATCTTCCATTTCAAGTTCGCCATCCACATCCTCTAAGATGCAATGCCGCCTGTCAATTGGAGTAACAGTACATGTTTCTGACTCTCCTTCAATATGCATGGGTTCTGCTAGTAATGGCATATCACCACCTCCTTTCAGTGAAATGCTTGGAAGATCCTCTTCATCATCTTCGTCTTCAAATACATTAGAAGATAAAAAGCCAGATAACTGAAATGCAGCATTACTGGTACATCAAGCAAAAGAAAAGTTAAAGTGAGTGACAGAGTCAAACCACTACAGATAAGGCACAATAAAAAGAAAAGAATGTTGCACATGCATTTAATAATTTCAGATATCATCTTAAACAAAGCTCAGAAACAGACAAAACACAAATTTGACAAATAGCATGCTATACGGAACCAGAGAACCATGCACAGATTTTGCATAGACAATAAAAATCCATTTCCAAACATTAATAAAGCAGAGTACACCAAGCATGTATTTATATATTCTTAATAAAGAAGAAATCATGTACTAGCACTCCCTGGGCAGTGTTTTCCCTGACTGCAGTCACATTTTTCTCTAACTAGTTCGAAAGCAAGTGAAAATCCGGTTATGGATTCTTTAGCAATTTTTGGTAATAACATTGACAATTTTTCACCTTTGAAACCACAATAAATTTTTTCTACGTATACTACCAACATGAAGACAAAGCATAATTTACCTTAGAATATAGAAGAAGAGGAAAGACAACTATAAGTAATATTTAATAAAAGAGAATCCACCAACATTTATCACCTCAAATGCCACAGAGTACTTGCTTAAAATCCTAATAAGAAGAGAGGAAGACCTAGCCAATCAGGATTTAAATGTTAATCGTAACGGTAACCCTAACAAAAAAAAAAAAAAAAAATTTGTTCAAAGGACTTAGGCTAAATTAGATTGAATCAGTCTGAAATGGATGCTGTTACTGCCATGAAATTTTTTAGACCACCATCAAAATGAAGTGAATTAGATAGGAGGAGCCTAAGGCCGGTAGCAATCGCCAGAGATAAGTGAGACCCACAAAAATGTTCATTTTTAAATGTAATTTTTCTTATATTAAACAATAAATAGTATAAATATAAAATATTTATAGTCTAAATTTTGTTATAATCTTATAAATTTCGTAATGTCTCCTCTAAGCTAGAAAATATGTTGCTTAGAAAATTTCTCAAAAAATATTTTTCTTAGACAAGTTATTTTCTGTGAAACAAACAAAACCTATTAAAACAAATTTGAAAATATGTTAAAGTTTTAAAAAAAATTTGTAAATCAAGCAAATTCATAAATGGTATTTGTAGATACATTAAAAAAAATAATTAAAAAATTAACCATAAATTTTAAGATTTAACAGTAAATTTGTAAAATGAAAAAAAGCAAGATGAGAGAAAAGTCAAAACTAACAGATCTCTTTCAACAAAGTGCAAAAAACTCTTCTTTAGTTTACTTGCTCAGTCATCTAAGCCAACAAGTTTGGTTATCAAGAAAGATGGAAACCCATAAGTTGAGAAGGGTGAAAATGAGGAAGATATGCTACAGGCATTAAAAAAATTAAGGATTTCTAGAAGGCCATTACTTAACATTGTTACGACCGTTATTTTAACATCCATAGCAACGGTTACATTACATAACAGCCATTATGCTTATAGAAGAAAAATGTCTATTAAATAATAAGTATAATGGTCACAGCCAATGTAGTCAAAAGCGATAGGCTCATTCAAGGCAATAAAGTCCTCCACTGCCCGAGGAGCAAGGCGCAACAGAAATGCTCACCTGAGCAAAACAAGGTGTAAATTTCTAAAAAGAAATAATAATATCTCAAATATAGTTATAACAAGAATATAACAGATAAAAGAATAGCATTAATCTATAAAGGAAAAAAAAAAATTCAGCATTTTAAGGAAAAGAAGGAAACATTCAGCACATAGAAAACAAATACAAAGTGAAGATAGCTAAATAAGCAAATTGAATTTCCTGCATAAAGATGTCTTTCTTGTTATCACTAGGTACTAAACCATCAGGACATAGCAGCCTATATCATACAAATACAATTATTAAAACAAGCAGGTTATACATTAAAAAAATTAGTAAAAATAGCTTTTAAATATTCAATGAAATTGTTTAACGTTGATGGTAAAAACAATTTGCTGTTTTTTGAAAATAAAGAGATGATGAATTAAGAATAGAGGAATAGGAATAGTAACGTGAAAAATAAAAGAAGAAAAAGGTTGTTCATGGCAGGAATATAAAAGTAAGTTTCTGAAATAAAAGGTGAAGAATGCTGAAATAAAAGAAGAAGAAGAAGAATAGGCTGTTTTGAAATAAAATAAAAGAAGTTTCTAGTACAATAAAGAAGAAGAAGAAGTTTCAAGGAAAACATGGGAATAAAAACAATTAAAAAACACAGATTGAGCAGTTGATTTTATCCCAAACCAAGTTGGCTCAAACCTGCACAGACCCACCTTCTAGGAAGGCTGGGCAGAATGCTCTTCATATAGGAGCAGACTGGCTCTGCTTAACCCAGCCCTCAATAAAATACTAATATATATATTTCGTTACTTTGGGTCGACTTGGTCAAAAGTATAGGCTTGACCACCTTTGTGGGGCCACATAAAATTTGACCTGATATGAAGGTAGGCCCAGCCCAGGAGATGATTCACTGCATCAAGTTCCCATATATCATGCATATTTCAGACCAACCTTAATACAATAATATTTGCATGTGCTTGCACATGATTGAATTTTGAAATTAGAAATTTCACATAATGCACCAGCCATTGTATTTCAAACCCAATCTTCTGATGTCTACCCCCTTATCCCATTAAGCGCACAAAGCCTGGAATCTAGAATAGGCTAGTTCCTATCCCTTATTGATAAAACTGTGCTCCACGAAATTTCAATATATCATTGGCAAAAAATAGTTAAATAAAGGATGAAATACACATGAAAGTGATTGGATTATCAATTCAGTGCTCTGGACAAAAAGGTGCCTCGTCCTATATCAAGTGCTATGCCAAACACATCATGAGGATGCAAGAATTCATGATAACAGGACACATGACTATAGAATATTCTCATTAGAAAAAACATTAAAGGCAAACATAAACAAAGATACAATCAATTGTGATACCTAAAAATAAGAAGCATCAAGATATAAAATAAAAGTATATTTCTTAATTTTCATATAGAGATATCCTAACTTAACAAGAGAAATACATGGGACCACATCCTCTATCCTATACCAACAACAGCATTTAGGATGCCAAAAGTTACTGAATGGATGCAGCAAAATCCAAAAAATAAAATAATGCAATTACAAGATAGTAATGATTATTCAACATTGAACAAATAATAAAAATGAGAAAGAAACACAAACCTGCCATATTCATCAACAAGCATGCCTTCCATTTCTCTTATAGGATCATCTACAGCACGCTCAGCTCGAGATGGGTGTCTAAAGAAAAATCCAGCAGAAGAATCATCATTTGAAACTCCAATATCATCCATATATTGCCTCAAAACAGATTCAGGTAAAATTTTCCTCTCAAGCCACAAACGTAAAACCTGGTGAAGACATCAGATGTATTTTTAACCTGAAAAAATGAGAAAATTTCTCACATACACATAAATAAAGAAAATTTACCTTGAGACACTGACGACGGTTTTCGCGAGCACTAGCCCCTGGAGGAGCAGCAGCACCCAGCAGGCGAGGTAATGCCGCTTGAACTGTAGGAACATATGAGGCTCCAGCAATCCCTGAACGCATTAGAACCAAAGCACAGACATGGGTTAAATCAAACATTGATAAGAGTCATTAATCAGCATTTAATCCAAAAGCTAGGGATTAACAATGAGATGCAAAATTTGGAATCATTTGTAGGCAGGAGAAAGTAACCTTTTTGATTGTGTGAACATTGGGTTATAGAATCAACAAGAAAAAATAGATCCACTTTACGATGAAAACTGGGCTCAATTTCCAATTTTCGGATAAGAAGTTCCACAACCTGCACAAACATTTAACTTAAATTTAAGTCTCTCTGAAAGGCATGTATATCTTTCAAAGAAGATAAATATGACAACAAACCATCCTAACAGGTATTAGCAAATAAACATTTATTTGTATCTTTCAATTTCACAACCAATTAATAATTTAAAACCAGATTATAATTCAAGGTATTTATCCAAACCCTCTACTATTAAAATGTCCATAATCTCATCTGCGAATGGATAAACAACTTGATTTTACCAACAGAATATGAAACCAAAAACTATGTACACAGATTTGATCCACCGCAATGATCCATCAGGGAGTTTACCAGCAATTCAAAGAACTCCGTTATACGTTATCCAGCAAAACCGTAGCACAAGACTTAACAATATCATGAGTTCAAAAAAATAAGGAATTGTAATTTCATGTCATTTTTTAATCCCATTAAATTTTTTTAAAAAAAATTGAAGGCTATCAGAAGCATCCAAAGTCTAAAATTGCTGCCTAAAAAAATATCTTAACTATAAAGTGAATATCTACTATTATGAACTCCAAATACATCTGAAAATAGACAAAACTGGTAGCTAGTCCAACATCCCCCACCATTACAGCATCATTTTTCCAAGCCAAATTGCCCACAACAATAAGATTGGACTTTGAACACACTGACTACCAGCATCCAAATACAAGCACAGATCATCAATGAAGTCAACTAAGTTTGTGTTGTAATGAATTTATTAAGATCTATCACAAGAAATAAGAAAAAAATATATATATGTTTTAAATACACGTCACACATTAGCATCCTAAGCAGCAAAAGATAAATAAATATGAAAAAGAAATAGAAAAATCAATGAGGACTATTGGAACCCAAAGAGTGTTACAAATAAAACCAGTTTGCTTAAGGCTTGGACCTACAAATACAGTAGCCACGTTGCTGCAAAATTAAGGACACTTTAAATTTGTCTCAATGTCAGCATGATGTGATTTCATTCTCTACAGTAGTTAGTAACTGGCAAGGCACATTATGGCACAAAGGGATGCTGAAGCACAGTCACAAGGTCCAAAACGTAGGTATTGGCCTCACAGAAGTGAGGTGCGTAAGGAATAGAATTTAAGACCAACTATTCATAATAAAAGACTATCTTTAACAAGACTGCTCATCTTAATAGCTAAAATGTTTAGAATATTAGCACCAATGCTTTTGAAATCCAAAATATGTATGAAACTAAAGATGTTAAAAGACAAATCATAATTTCTGTGGATTACCAATAATCCCTAAAGCAACTATTAGATAACAGCTTATCACTTTCATTCTTCTCCCCATCATCTTCTTCTTTACACTCTACTGACAAGCGTCCAGAAAAAGAAAAAGGAAAAACAAAGGCATCCAAAATAAGGAGTCTAAGAGGCATCAAAAAAGGAGAAAGGCAAAAAAGGAAGAAGACAAAGAGCCAGGCAATAGAGTCTACATTTGAAGAATCGAAAAAGGGTTACATGGAATCAAACCGACTAATATTAAATCAAGCACAACTACCGTGAATCATAGTTGTTAAAGGCGCAAGGCGCACTAAGACGCCAAGAGGTCTTGGATCCTAGGCACAAGCGCACGCCTAAATGACATTAGATGCAAAAATTTGAAAAAAAAAAATTAAAAAAATTAAAACTAAAATTAAGAACTAATAATTATATACATATATTATCATTATATATAGAGTTAAAACATTTCTAACCCTTTAATAGTTTTCTTCAACTAGATTAGAAAAAACTTATTTCTAACCCTTGTAACAAGATCCAAGACAACTAGTTTTTCTATCTAACTTTACAATAATTGAAAACCTTCCTACACTAAATGAGCAGTCAAAAATGGCCAAGTAGAATGTAGAAGGCACATAAAAACACATGTATAACTATAAAAAATTATCACAAGCAGCAAAAATACAAATCTCAAAAACCCAGAAACAAAACCAAACCCAAAAATCTCTCTCTCACCAGAAACAGAATAGGTAGAAGGAGAGAGAGAGAAATTAAAACAGCAGAAATAGAACAGGTAGAAAAGAGAGAAAGAAATCAAAACAAGATTGAATGAGATAAATTTCAGGTGCCTAATAGCCGGAAATGAACAAATCGGCGACCTTAGTATAGTCGGGTTGGTCAGATTCCGATGACGCTGGAGAACTTTCCAGCGACTTTCTGTAGCGTTAACGCTGAATTCTGACACATCGGTCATTTGTGATTCCAGCAATGATGATATTTTGAGTGAAAGATATATGTTGTAGTACGAGTTAGAAAGGGGTGACTTTTTCGTGCCTAGCAGTAGCTAAAGGAGCGGCTAAAGGCACACGCCTAAGGCACCAAGGCAAGCACCTGAGTAACAGTGCCCACCTTTGGCCTTCAGAGGCACAGGGCCAATCACCTGGTGCGCGCCTTGCACCCGAGGCGCGCCTTTAACAACTATGCCGTGAATTTATTTTTTTTTTCCCCCAAAATCAGCAAAATGACTTGACTGATATTAAACCAACAATTACCTAAATATGCAATGCAAAACACAGAATACCAAATGGAACATTGACGGAAAGAATCAATGGTCAAAAGATTACGTTCCATTGAATGCTAATTAGGTAAATCTTAATTTGGAAAAGAGATTAGTAAAGATCCCAAAGATCAACAGAAATTGACATTTTTTGCCAAAAAATTTTTCCCTGCAGGCTTTGTAAATGAAAATTGTGGTCAAATATTATCAAACTTCGGTATCAAAAAGTTGTTTAAATCCCAGTAGCTGGATAGGTGAGAAAAGGTAAAAGGGATGAAAACAAAAGGATATTGACAGCATTCGATGATATAACAATGTTACAACCTGTGACACATACTGGGTTGTTACAGGTATTTGAGCTTTCACTTAGATTCCACAATCACATAAAACAACACAGGAAGAATAATATTGATAGGCCAAAAATCCTATTACAGTACAACCTATATGTTTTACACAATAAAATACCAAAACACAAGATATGAATGATACCAATCAAATTAGTTAATACAATGATCTCCCTATTAGAAACGGCTAGCCAAAGAACCATATATAGAACTGGGGACAAAAAAAAAAAATCCAATTTACGGTAAAGAAGAAAATAAAAAAAAGTAATCTAAAAACTAAAACAAATCATACCTTTAAATATTAACAAATATGTTTATAATTATTCAATTGAAGAACTGTGATATGTTATAAAACAAGTTTTGGAGCAAATAATTTCAACTATCCCAATGCCATAGAAACAATCGGAAAATAGAGTTAATAAATTGAAAACATATATATATGTTACTGGTTGTTAATTGACAATGCCTAATGCTAACTCAAAGAAACATGCAAACACATAATCCAGCCATTCATATTATCATAACAAAACACAACTTTTCTGTTTCCTTTCGTACCTTGTAGGTATTGAGTATAGACAATACATCTGAACTCAAGTAATATCAACAAAGTGGACATATTTCAGATACTAAAACTAAGGAGCAAGAAATTACAGTAAGATGTTACTCAAAAATAACAGTCAAAACAGCATTAAGTAAATTTGACCTGTGATTCAATTTAAATGATATACCTAAATTTGAAAACAACTAATAACTTTTCCTTATCTTTAATTAACATAAGTTAAGGAACTGTAACATAACATTAAAACTTCAGAAAAACAACAATTGAATCATGTCCCATGCAGAGGCTAACTCCACTGTTGTTACTGTGCTAATGTGTCTGAACAGGAGGGCACAACTAGGGCTGAGCATTCGGTCGGTTCGGTTCAAACCGAACCGAATTTATGAAAACCGAATAGACTGAATTTAGTTTAAATTCAAACCGAACCGAACCGAAAATTAAGATAAACCGAAGTAAACCGAACTGAAAAAAATCGGTTTGGTTCGGTTCGGTTTTCGGTTTTGGGCTTAATGGGTTGTTGGGCTTTTTTTATCTTATATAAAATAATTTATTTTTAGTTTTTTAAACTCAAATTAAAAAAAAATTAAAAAAAATCCCACAAATTCGGTTTATTCGGT
>CATIWR010556042.1:0-59114 GCA_949677035.1 Omphalea diandra | reverse complement strand
TTTTATTCTTTAGGGTGGAAATGAGAGAATGTTATTTGATTCTGAATTGTTACCTTGTGTAATTTTATAATAACTCTTTTTTCTTCCTCTAAAAAAGATAAGAAAAAAAAAAGAAGTAAAAAAATAATATAAAAAAAAAGACATTCAAAGTAAAAGAGGAAGAAGAAGATGTATTTCTTTATCAAGGCAGTTCAATTCTATTTGTAAAAGATATCAAGTAAGGGTTGAGAATTTCTATTATTTTTAAGGTCCATGAGAGTTAGATTATGTTTTGGCGTGAGATTTGTTTTTTATTGAGAGATAATGTGAGTTTCATTTGAGAGAGTATTTAGTAAGCATGATCAATTATTTTGTAGTCCACTAGCCCAAAAACACTTATCTTCTACCAATGCCACATTACAACCATAAGAAAGATCTTTTGATTTGTGCTTGTATTTGAATTTAAGTGGTGGAGAGTTGATTTATTTTCAAGCTTATAGTTGACTTTTAGGCTATTTGTTGGACGACGAGAGCATACACTAACCTTTAAACACTTGAAATGAGGGGTACGTTGTGCGAAACTTGATAAATGATTTTTTTTTTTGGGTTTGTGAATGGATAATCTTTGATGCATTTGATTTAGGGATAGTTATGATTAAATAAGTATGCTAGAACATAATTTTTGCAAATTTATTATGATGAGGGGATGAAATGTGTTTATGAGTCAATTGTATTAGTTTTTTTGTGTTTTATGCTTAGTGTTTTTCTTGTTTTGTTTTGAGTCTTTTGTTTGTGTCTTTTTCCATTAACTTAGTATTTTTGCTTAGGGACAAACAAAATGCTAAGTGTGGGGGAATTTGATAGTTATTTATTTTTATTATTTTTAGGGCTAGTTTTTCTATTAATTAAGTCTATTTTAGAGAAAAAAAAATACTAGATAATGTCTCACTTTTGATTTATATTTTGTAATTTTATAGGAAAGCCTAGAAATTGGAGCTTATTGGTGAAATATGAGAGTTTTCTGGGTTAAATTGTGCAATTTCAAAAGTTTAAGAACCAAATAGAAATTTGACCATTCAGGGACCCGTTTTGATATTTTCCAAGACAGAGTTTGAGTCCTATTTTCATTCAAATTTGGAAGACCCGAGAAGACCATGCAAAATTGAAAATTTCATCGGCTCCTATTGAAGAGAGAAAGTTTTGTTTGATTCAAAATTGGTGGAGGATTATATTTTTCCTATTTTAAAGAGGAATATAAGACTATAAATAGGAGAGGAAAAAAGAAGGATAGGAGGAGAATTATTATCATTATTATTTTAGAGAGTTTTTGCTTTGTTTCTAGAGAAGAAGTCATCCACAGGAGAAGGATTATTGATCAACTATCAAGTTTGAAGAGAAGAATACAATGGTTTTTATCATGAACACTTTTCTACTTTTCTATTTTATTTTCTCTTTATTTTGATGTTGGTTAGTAATTTAATTATGAACTAAACTAATTAGGCACTTGGATATGATGAACCATAAGATGAGTTTTGAATTGTGTTTTTTTATATAATACAATCTTTTCATTATTTACGGAATTAAATTGTGTTGCTCTTTATTTTCTTAAATTAATATATCTGAAATATAAATTCTTATTTTAATTCTTTAAACATAGATTGAGAAATCAAGTTATAGAATAAATATAACACAATTGAAAGGAGTTGCATGTACCCTTAGAGATAGGTAACATAAATATTTCGGAACTATAATGCAATTTTAGGGGTTTTAATTAGGAAGAGATTCCAATTAATCAACCTGGAATTAGTTGTTAATGATCTTAAGAAAGACTTTAACATACTAAAGAAATTTTCACGGTTTTATAAACATTGAATTAGATTGTATTGTTTAAAAATCAATTTCGTAAGAAGTCTTAGGGGGATTCAATATTTGAGTGCTATTTGTCATATTGATCACCTTTTTTCACTCTCTAGTTTATATTTTCATTATTGAATTATTTTATTTTATTAATTAATTAATTTACTTAAAATTACCTGTTAAATAGTAGAGAAAGAGCTAATACTAGTACTTGTAGTCCTTGAGGGATCAACACTCGATACTCTTACGCTATACTATACTCGATAGGTGCACTTGCCTATTCGATCTACAGGTATTAGCGACGGATCGTATTACTTCACTTTGATCTTTGTCTAGAAACTTTTAACTATTCATTGAATCATTCACCATTCCAACTTCAAAACTCATGCATTTATTTTTCTTTAGGATAAATCTAAGTTGTCAAAATCAAAAAGGGAGAGATTACTGGACTAGGTTGGTTTAACCTAAGTCATGGACCTCTTTTGATCTTGATAATAGAGATTGAACAATTCTATTATTTTCATTAAGTGTTGTTTTGTAGATTATAAGTTAGATTTTTTCATCGAAAGTAGGATGGAATTCAAAATCTCCAACAATGTAAAGACCATCCAAATTCGCGATGTGTGTATGGTAAATCGCAACTGTGAATCAATCATAAGAAAGGATGAAGCTAGGCCAGAGGAATTTGTGGGCTATTTCACTGCCACGAACCATCCAAAGACTACAAAGCCTTAGTCACAAAGGAATTCACGGTGAGTATCGCACCAGGGTCATGACTGCGACTTTCATATTGACAATGGAAGGAACCAAAGCCACAACCACAACATGCCAGGTGTCTCAGGTATCCATTGAAAGATCAAAAATTATGAGGGCAAAAATTCGATAGTGACCACCACTCAAGGAGTTGAAGCTTCCTCACTGAATAGAGGATTTTGCGGTCTCAATCGCGCCTAAGACTTAGGTATCTCGCGATTGCTACTTTTGATAGCAGTTAGGACACAATGACTATATTTTTATGGACAACCAATGGACAGTTGACATGTGGACTAGCCATTAGACACAGATAGGGTTTTCAACTAAAATTTTCTGCTCCACAATAGAAGTTGGAAATTTGTGATTGCGACATCCACCTGATAAGCATTTAATGTTAAATCTGCCTAGCACATCTTAGAGATTTGTTCATTATTTTAGAGTAACATCTCTTTAGAGGATATGGGTTATAAATACTCCACCAAACAAATGTAAATGCAAGAGAATTCATTAATTTGTAACCAATCTCTTGTTAACTTACTACTCAATCTTTCAATTCTCATTTATGTGTTTGTGATTGTTTGGTGTGAGCAATAAACACCATTGTGAGAGATTTTAATGTGAGCCTTGAAAATACATGAAAGAGGTTTTAGTTTAAGCCTTGAAAACATTTGTCAGAGGTTTTAGTGTGAGCCTTAAAAACATTTCTAAAAAGTTTTTATGTGAGCCTAGAAAACACAAGGTGTGTGGTTGTGGTGTGAGCCATAAACACAAGTTGTAAAAGTTTGGTGTGAGCTTGGAAACACCTATTGAGTTTAGTGAAATACGCAATTATAAAGAATTGGGGAGTGGACGTAGGGTTAGTTAACATTTCAACCACTATAAACACTTATGTCAATTTCTTTTTTCTCCTACTCATCTTCTGAAACACATTAACTCTCTTTTTATTTTTTAAATTAAGCACCAATTCAATCCCTCTTCTTAGTGCCCCAGGCCAACATTCTTCTTATTCTTCTTCTTCTTCTTCTTCTTCTTCTTCTTCTTTTTCTTCTTCTTCTTTTCTTTCTTTCTCCCTTAGCTCTCTCTTCCTTTTTTGTACTCCCTCATATTTTGCCTCTATAATCTTATCCAAAAAGATGACAAATTAATTTGTATACCTACCTTTAATAGGAAAAAATCAGGGTGTCTCACAACCATTGGTTAGAAGTTCAATATACCTCTTTTTAGTCCCTCTTATTCACTCCTTCATCACCTCTATCCATCTACTAATCCACATATGCTCCTATACTTTTAAAGTTCCAAAACACCACTAATTCAATACTATAACATGTATACAACATATGACAATTTGCCATGCCATTATGCAAATGTCATATTCATATTCAAATGCCATAATGTAAGTGTTATTGTCATGCTTATGCCATGTGATGCATATGTTCAAATATAACATAATTAAAATGCATATGATTTGGGCTGAGGATTTTACATTTGTTATGCCTTCCATCAAGAAACTGGGCATATTACAGATGTTGCTACAAACTAAGGCATAAGATACAAGATCTCATTGACAACAATACTATTATTCAATCCAACTTTAGAAGACTGAGCATAAGGGGGAACCCAACCCTAAATTATAGTAATGTTCCACCCTCAAATGAAGGAACTTTCATGATAGATTTTGGGATTCTCAATAAGGTTGTAATGGCCACATTTGAGAAGGTAAACCCCATGAAAGTCATAGTTGTTGCTTATGTTATTGGTCTTTAGAAATAGAGGAAATGAAGAGATCGATAATGATCAAGTGTGGGAAGAGAGTGATGAAGAGAATGAGGAGAAATAAGTGACCATATAACTAGGAGTTAAAAGCACTATCCAGATAGGGAGGCCTTTAAAGATCCTAGAGTTGAGAAAAAGGCAGACATGTCTATGGTGAAAGAGAAGGAGGAAGAGAATACCATTCTAATGTTGTTAAGAAGATGCTAGCTTAAATTAGTGTGTGGGAACTACTCATCACCTCCCAATAGCATAATAAAGAAATGGTTGAGGCATTATCAAGTCCGATAATTTCAAAGAACAATACATTAAAAGTTGTAATTGCCTTAGTTATTAACAAGGGAAAAAAATCACTTTTTTTTTATTAAGATTTGTCACCTAAAAGAAGGGATCATAATATGGATTTATTTATTTAAGCCTAAGTGAAAAGTAGGCAAATTTCGTATGTGATGGTTGATGATGTGTTTGGAATCAACATTTGCCTTTTGAAGTTGCTATATAAATTTGAGATGTCTGAGAAAGACTTGAAGGCATTAAATAGTATAATTAGGGCTTATGATGATATCAGAAAGCCAACTGCATGGATGTTTAAGACTATGGTAAAGACATGAATCATATAGGTAATGGTGGAGTTTGTAATGCGGTAATGGTGGAGTTTGTAATGCCGGATATTCTTATCATTTTCTCTTTGCTATTAGGCAGGCCATGGTACCACCTACTAGGAGGTGTACCTTCCATGGTGCATCGAAAGGTGAAGATCCCCTACAAATAAGAGGTAGTGATAATTTGTATTGAGGTTGGGAAGGGGGCATCTAATTTGAATGTAGTTGTCCCCCATCTCTGAAGGTTTTAGATCACTAGGGTCATAAACAAGTGAACTGATTTGAAAGTAGTGAACATCATGAGGAGTATGAACTTTCTTTTAAGACAAAGATTAAGAAATAACACTATTGGCATATCAAAATTTCTAAGGATCCCTACTCAAACTACTATAAAAGGACCAGACTACCATGGAAATAGAGGAAAGTTAGAGATAAGAGATTTGTATGACCTTTTATCTGATTTCTTTGTGAAAGAAGGAGAAGTGGATGAAGAGATAGGAGAAGAGATTGTTGAAACGCATGAGAAACATGTGAAAATGATTTTATAGATGATTTTAAGAAGGCATTCTTTTATATGCAAGTTAGGGAAATAGGCTATTTAGATTATCAAGACTCATTCAATGAAAAAGGTGGGAAAAAGAAGAAAAAGGGAAACATGTTATAGAGGAAGTAGAAGATCAAAATAAGCGACAGTTTATCATTCTGTGTGGCCCTTAGACTACTTGGCCATGGAATGACAAAAGGAAGATCTCTGATGAAGAGCACCTATAATATCTTGAGGATATGCACTTTTAGGGGATAGGCGAAGATCTCAAGAAAAGCCATCTGGAATGGTTAATTAGTATACACCCGTCATGGATCTAGAATGGAGGTATACTGGGCAATGCAAATTCGATAAAGGAACATACATAACAATGACCTCATTAAATATTAAGGACATGATTATGAATTTCATTGAAGATGTGAGTAATGGTGATGAAACACAGGATCGGACATTGAAAACCATACAGACTAAGCTGAAAGCAGTCGCACTATGGGAGAGTTTTATGAAAATTAAACTAAGAGATGACAAGATAATGTAGATTTAGAGGGAGTGGTGAAGGCCATGGCTAATGTAAAAACTAGGAATCACGTGAGTTTAGAACAAACTAGTGATCTAAATGCTATCTTTAAGGCAGATGATGAGAGGAAAGCTGGAGAAAAAGAAAAGGCTGATGTAGGGGAGATTTCTGACAGTCCACCTAAAGAAGCTCCTTTCCCTAACATTTCTAATCTTTTTATCTCTAGCCTCTTTGAGGATGATGATGTTTTTATTTCCAAGTTTAAAGCAATGAATAATGAGTTTGCTTACTTGTGTTATATTTTGCTTGATGGCAATGTATATGACATGCATCATTTCATAAACATATTTAATGTTAATTTTATGCATATCAATGCATTTAATCTTGGCACATAGGAGAATCTAAAAATCTTACTAATTACTAATGGTGTCACACAAAAAGATAGAATAAAATATGAACAGTTGCCCAGAAAGTACCAAAGGGTTTTTACTTGGACATATGAGGATATATCGAGAGTTGATCGATGGATAGCTTATCATAAAATCCTTATACACCCATACATGCAACATATTAAGTAAACGCTCATAAGGATGAGGCTAAAATGGGCATAAATAGTAAAGGAAGAAGTGGTAAAATAATTGAAGGCTAAGTTTATAAAAATGATTGACTACCCAGAATGATGGGCCAATATAGTGTTGGTGCTAAGGAAGGATGGAAGGGTTAAGATGTGTGTGGATTATTGTGATTTGAACAAAGCATGTCCCAAGGATAATTTTCCTTTGCTATACATCGATGTATTACTAGATGACACTAGGACTTGAATCATGTACTCAGTTATGAATGGGTTCTCTAGTTATAACCAGATCTTTATAGCCATCACAAATAAGGTACACTTTAAGGCCTTAGAAATGTTCTTACAAAGGGTGGATCAATACAACCTCAAGCTCAACCTAAGAAGTGTGTGTTTATGATCACTTTAAGTAATTTATAAGGACACATGGTAAGTGAGAAAGGTATAGAGATAGACCTAAACAATGTGAAAGCTATTAAGGAGATGCTTACATCTAAAATAAAAAAAGGAAGTTTAAAGGTTTTTAGGTCATCTTCAATACATCAACAGATTCATAGCTAGGTTTACCCTTATTTTTTATTTAATTTTTTAAGTTGCTTTAAAAGGACTAATTGATAGCATGTAATGAGCAGTGTTATAAGGCTTTTAAGAAAATAATGGATTATTGATCCAACCTATAACTGTTAAGACTATTAAAGCTTGGCAAGCCATTGGTTTTGTACTTGAAAGCAAAATAAATTTTTGCAGGTGTGATGTTGGCATAGGAAGACATAGAGGGGAGTGAGCATATTGTCTACTACCTCAACAAGAAGTTACTCCCATATGAGGAAAGACATAATCAGATAAAGAAAATTTATCTAACATTGATATGGGCCACAAAGAATGAGGTTTGAATAGTTGCTTAGAAAGTACCAAAGGGTTTTTTGCTTAGACATATGAGGACATATCGAGAGTTGATTGACAAATAGTTAAGCATAAAATCCCTACACACCCACACATACAACCTATTAAGTAGAGGCTCAAAAAGATGTGTCTAGAATGGACATATCTAATAAAGAAAGAAATGGCAAAATAATGAAAACTTAAGCTTCTAAAAGTGGTTAACTACTCAAAATGCTTGGCTAATGTAATATTGGTACCAAAAAATGATGGAAGGGTTAGGATTTGTATGGATTACATGGATTTGAACAAAGCATGTCCTAAGGATGATTTTCCTCTACTCCACATCGATGTATTAGTTGATATCACTATTACTTGTGTCATGTACTTATTTATGAATGGGTTCTCTAACTATAACCAAATCCTTATGGCCATCTCATATAAGGTAAAATAACTTTCATTGTTGAATAGGGTACATACTATTATAAGGTAATATCATTTGGACTGAAGAATGATTAGACAGCTTACCAAAGGATGGAAGCCATTTTATCTCATGACTTGATAAGGAAGCAAACGTATATGTCAACGACATGATGGTAAAGTCAAAAACTGAGGAAAGACATTTTGAGGCCTTAAAAAAGTTATTAAAAAGTATGGATCAACATAACCTCAAGCTTAACCCTAAGAAATATGTATTTGGGATCACTTTAAATTGTTAGGACACATGGTAAGTGAGAAAGGTATAAAGGTGGACCTAAATAAGGTGAAAGCTATTAAGAAAATGTATGCACCTAAAACAAAAAAGGAAGTTTGAGGGTTTTTGGGGTCGTCTATAATACATCAGCAAATTCATAGCTAGGCTTACCCCCATTTATGATCCAATTTTTTAAAATTTGTGATCTAATTTTTTAAGTTGCTTTGGAAAAACTAGTTGATATTATGGAATGAGCAGTGTTTGAAGGCTTTTGAGAAATAAAGGAGTATATGTCCAACCTATTGGTGTTAAAACCCTAAAAGCTTGGCAAGCCATTGGTTTTATATTTATCAATAAAAGAAAGTTTTGTAAGTGTGATGTTCACATAGTAAGACATAAAAAAGAATGAGCATGTTGTCTACTACCTTAGCAAGAAGTTAATCCCATATGAGGAAAGATACAATCAAATAGATCTTTGGCATTGGTATAGGCAATAAAGAGGTTACAACATTACTTCTAGTCATATTTAGTTGAGGTTGTTTCAAACTTGACCCTGTCAAGTACCTCTATGAAGCCTCATCTTTGATAGGAAAGCTAACTAAATGGTTGGTAGTTTTGATGGAGTTCGACATTAGGAATGTGGCCATAAATGTAATAAAAAGATAAGTAGTTATAGAATACCCAACATAATAGCCTATAATAAAGGATGAATATGAATTTTTCTTATTCCCAAATGAAGGTTTTAGGGGTGATTGAACCCTAGAGATAGAGGATGTACTTTGATGGAGTTATGAACAAGAAAAGAGCTGGTGTATTAGTGATTTTGTATCACCCGAAGGAGTATTATTCCCTATAGCCAAAAAGCTAGACTTCAAGGTAACCAATAATATGGCCATGTATGAAGCTTGTGTGTATGGTCTTAAAACAATGATACAAATGAAGGTCATAGTTGCTAAATAATTTAAGGATTCTCTCTTAGTCATTTCTTAAGTAAATAAAGAGTGGGAATTGAAAGAGGAATATCTAATCCCTTATTTGGAGCACTTAAAGAAGCTTACCCAAAACAATTAGAGAATTGTCTTTCATCATCTTCCAAACAAAGACAATGGAATTATTGGTACTTTAGTTACATTGGTTTCAATCTTGAGTAGACCTAAGAAGATGCCAGTGAAGCCGCTAATTAGTCTCTAGTATAAGACACCATGCTATGTTTAACAAAAGGTGATGCAGTTTCAATAGAGAATTGACCATGGTATTATAATCTGCAAAAGTATTTGGAAAGTGGAATGTACCCAGATGGAACAGAGAAGGAGGATAAGAATTTGATATGGAGGCTAGCGTCATAATTTATGGTTTATGGTGGCATGGTTTATAAAAAAATGATAGATGAGGTCCATTTGAAGTGTCTGACTAAAGAAGAGGCTGATAAGGTCATGAAAGAAGTTCACGCAAGACTTTGTGGTCCCCACATGAATGGGATGGGTTTAGCTAGAAAGATTTTAAGGATGGACTATTATTGGACAACCATGGAGCAAGATTGTATCAGGATTGCAAAGAGATGCCATAAGTGCCAAATCCATAAGAATCTAAATCTCTTGCCACTGACCAAACTCTATAATCTAACTTCACCCTGGCCATTTACAGCTTGGGGTATTGATGTGATCAGAGAAACAAGCTAACTTCCATGACGGGGCATAAGTACATTATAGTAGCGATTGACTACTTTTTGAAATGGATGGAAGCTGAGTCATTTGATAAGCTGGGGTTAAAGCAAACAACTCAATTCATAGAAAAGAATCTGATTTATCATTATGGGCTACCTTATCATATTATGAAAGATAACATAATACACTTTTAAGCCGAGGTTAGAACTATTTTTAAAAAGTTTAGGGTGACCCACCACAAATCGTCACCTTATAAACCATAATTGAATGGAGTAGTTGAGGAAGCAAATAAGAATGTTAAGAACATCCTTTCTAAGATGGTGGAAACTTATAAGGACTCATCATAGAATTTTCCTTTTGCATTGTAGGGGTATTAGACTACTACTAGGATATCTATAGGAATAATGCCTTATTCTTTAATATATGGCATGGAAGTCATGTTGCCTATAGAGATGGAGATGAAGTTTCTTTAAGTGTTAGTCGAGACTAGGATTCCTAAGTATCAGTGCTTAAGGAACTAGTTCGAATAGCTGACTTTGCTAAATGAGAAAAGGTTGAAGGGTTTGTATCACATTCAACTGTATCAAGCCAGGGTGGTGCACACTTTCAATAAGAGGGTTAAGATTAATGTGATAAAGGTTAATGATTTGGCATTGAATATAATATGATACCAGACTCAAGATCCTTGTGGGAAGTTTAAGATTAATTAGGAAGGTTTTTACATGGTCAAGTAGATTTATTTAGATGAGGGCATGAATTTATCTGACATGGATAAGAATGAATTCACCAAGTTAGTGAACCTATATAGATTGAAGAAATATTTTGTGTAAGGAAGCAAAAAAAGTAAATGAGCCCGCCAAGTTAAGAACTTAAGAAGGCAACTTAGGGAAACATTAAGGCATAAAAAGAAGAAAAAAGAAAAGAGAGATGATGAACCCTCTAAGTCAAAAACCTGAGAGGACGACTTAAGTAAAAATTAAGGCATAAAAATATAAATAAGGGGAAAAAGAAGAAAGTGTGAAAAACCATTAAGGAAAAGACCACATAAGGATAAAGGGTACAACATGAAAGAGAACGGTGATAAGGAGATAGAAAATAAAAAGTGAAGGGCTAGCCAATCAATAATAGCAGTAAAGACAAAATGGATATTCTAGTATGCCACCATTAAGAATAGTAGTCATGCACTTATTTACCATGAAATAACAATACATTTCCATTATGGAAGCAAATTTTTGTTAGGAATTTCCTCAAGCTAAATGAAATACAAGTAGTTTTCTTTCATGAGCATTGTGAATTGAAATATTATTTAGACCTTGGTTTATATATGTCTCTAACGGTCGCGTAGCCAAGCCTCAAGGTTAGCATCATCAGAAGTGAAGGCCCTAAAGAAGAAGGTGTGGTAGATATAATGGTCAGCCCAAGTGGCTTTTATTTTTATCTAGAAAGCACTGTGTCAAGGGTCCTTCTATAAAAAGAAGAAAGAAAGCTCACCATATCCGATGTAGAACCAAACTAATGGTCAACCTAGCCGAGTCATATAAAGTACTAAAAGACAAAGTTGGAAAAATCACACACCCTCTATAAGTCTGCAAAGTAACCCTAGACAATCTCCATTAAGGACGAGTCCAGCAAATGCTAAAGTCGAAATTATGGGACAACCAATTACTCCACTCGACCTTAATATTAATAGGTCTCAATAAGCGACAGTTCGAATGATGCTAGGAAACATAGCTCATTTTATTCACAATTAGAGCCTCCAACAAATCCAATCTCTCTTATAGCTATATCTGAAAAGAAAAGAAAATAATAATAATAAATAAATAAATAAATAATAAACTCATTTGGTTGAAAAATTGAAAGGGCAACCCAAGCAAAAGTTAGCAACTCCGATGGATTGAAAATCCACAGGCACAATCTAGGTAAAAGTTAGGGCAAGAAAAAAAAATGAAAAATGAAAAAAATGAAAAATGGCTGAGAAAGAAACTCGGTACCTATAATAATAATAGACTACCTAAAAAGGACTCATTGATGCTTAATGACACTTTATCTAAGGTGATGATAGTCTCTCTGAGAATTCATAGGAATAGGATTCTTCCCTAACTTAATCCCTTCAATTAGCAACAAAACTTACAAATCAATCTCTCTATCATCCCTTTGAAGAAGAAACTCCCCATCATCAAAATGGTCACTAAGATATAGGCTTGGGCAGCTTAAGTTCGCTACTCTGAGGGTGAAGATCAAGTAGAAGGCATTAAAACCTTATCCTCACCCCAAGTGTATAGAGGTACCTAATCATAAAGCAAGTTGAACAACTATAACATTTTACAGATGTGTGATAGTCTAGACGTAATAATGCAATTTGATCTACGTAAGTAATTTGGCAATCAAAGATGGAATTAAACTATTCTATTAGGGGCAAATCTTTGTGTCTCTAAAATGAAAAGAATGGGAAGTGGGATCCCAATAATCATAAGTCACCTTTAGGAAATTGGTGTTTAAATGGACAATGGAAAGATAATGAAAGCTTTAAAACCCGCCCATGGCAAATCAAACTAATTTTGGGGTGAGAGTGACTTTAAAAATACTATAGCCATGGTGGCAAATGTAAAAATGGCAGATTTGAGAGTGAAAATCGAGGAAGACTGTTTTATAGAGGGAGAAAAGATGAATAGTGGTTAACAACTGGATACAATAATACATGGTTATACAAACCACTAGAATTATCTGTATAGATAAGTATTGGTTTATACATATAGTTTAATGGTTTATACAACCCACTTCTTTAACAAAATCTTAGGCAAAATCTCCCCCGCAATTATTTTGTATCTATTCTCAAAGAGATATATAGGCCCAAATGCGCAAAAATTGTGCAACCAAACATTCAGAATGCAAACAAAATTCTAAAATGGAAATGGGCATTTATATATCTAAGAAGCATTAGAGTTCAACAAAATTGAGGTAACATCATCTCCAAACATTCTCTAAAGTCTTAGATGTATAATCAAACAATTCAAAAAGAAAGGCTTTTAAAACTCGCCTAGGAAATTATCTTACATTTCCAAATTTATTCAAAAGTAAAGGAAAAGAAAAAAAAAATCCTAAAGGCTAAGTAGTAAAACTATGATGGGTGGCTTAGTCTTCCTCCTCTATCAAAGTGGTAGCATAATCATTCCATTTTAAGGGTATTTGCAGTGTCATCCTCTCTATCTAAGCCTTGGCCTATGCCAATCAGTATTGTGTTTCCTACAGCTCCTGAGTTAAGCATTGGACCATTTCCTGTAAAATGCATAAAGGATGGGTAGAACACAAATATGCACACAAGCATAACTATGATCATGTAAACATGTTCTACATTTTATTTTCTAACCTGGACCACTCAGGTCTATAGAGTAATAGTCTTCTTAAGTGCAACTATTAGATAAAACATGGTATTGGCTTAGACACAAGGAATTTACAAACAGACATCATATTAATAGTGATGACTAAGAATAAATAAAAAAAATAAGAAACAAGGATAAATAGTACTTATATATGTAGTGCTAGCAGGCTCAAAGGTGCACATTGAATTTAGCGAGGAATCGATTGAGCTCACTAACCACTATCAACTGCAAACTACTCACCTTGAAAGTGAGCACCTATTTATTATACCTGATAGTAGGAGTAGGCTTGGTAAGTCTCCTATTTGAGTATATTGTCATGCCTTCAATGCCATGATGAAGAATCATCCTTATGTGAGCCTCATAGCTTGAAAATGTTAAATGACCACCTTCACCATTAGAATCGCCTTAAGCAGAGTCCCGACCATCTAGGTTTGGTACTCCCTACCACTAGTAACTAGTTGATTTCTAGACTAAAATGTCAAGGCTCATTGTGGTTCATCCTTCTTTAGTTTTATTGCCTAAAACATACTTAAGGGTTAATGCTAAGGCATTGGCCATATATTTGGCCCCTCGTGCCATAAAACACTTTTTCCTTGAGATGCCACTTTCATAAAGAAGGCCCTAATAGTAAGTGCCGCCCTAAAGAGCTCTCTTCTACCTCGATGATCTTCAATTGCCATCTATCAATAGGCCCATCTAACCATTCGTAACTGTAAAAGAAATAAAAATCACAATTTCACCAATGTGAGTACCCAACTAAAATATATTAATAATTTAAAAATTGACAACAAGCTTAGTTTTATAGATCAAATGTACTTGAGCCATGGTCAGATTATTCAGGCGATTGCAACTACCCTCGATGGATAACTCCTCGTGATGGTGAAGTTCCATCTCGCAAACTGTAGGTAGCAGTCATCTATGTCTTGCTAAGGATTGCTGCCCACCAGCAACTCTAACTATATAGCCCATGACTCTTGGAAACATAACGTCAGCTTAATGAAAAGCAAAATAAAATAAAGTAATAGACAAAAGTGGGAAGCTCAAAAAGATCGATTACCTCAAGCACTCACAAAACTCCACCCATATTGGAGTCCCTACTACAACACCTGTCAAGGTCACTACATAGGTAAGCGATCATCATGAACCCTAGTCAAAGTGGCAAATCAATGCTAAGTCTTAGAAGACTGATAGCAGGTAAATCTCAATTGTATTGTATCCCTAAGTATAACAAGTATTGTCTGAAAAAGGCTATATAGAAGGAAGTAGTGAGCCACTTGATCTACTACCTCTTGTGGGCTATCATTAGAAGGACCAAAATATCCTTCTTTTAGCAAAAGCATTCAAAAGTGAGATTTCCCTTTATTTTAGGGATAAAATCAATGAGACAATGAATTTAGTCTCTCTACATGATCAAATCATACAACTCTAGGTTCGTGGGTAGGAGGATCCTAGAGCACCTAATCCCAATCATAAAGGTGAAGTTACTAGGAGTGAAAATTATTTCTCTAATCTAAGGTAGATGGAAAGTATGTGTGGTGTCCATCTATTACTCTCCAAATGCCTATATCATCATCGTGTCACTTTACAACATCACATTTGAGAGTGTTCACAAAAAAGGTAGAAGTCTAGTTCTCTTTCAAACCAGCCACCATGCACAAAGGTAGGCTTTTAGAGCCAGACCCCAACTGGGGTAACAAACCCACCTCATTTGCTGAAGGGGACATCAACCTGCAAATAAGTAAGAGAAATTAAAATCTTATGGCCAAATGAGGATGGAAAAGTCAAACCGAGCATGACAAGGAGAAAAGTAGAAATCAAGTCAAGCTTTGACAAAGGAGATCACAATTGGGCACACAACTCAAAAAATAATGTCACTCAAGCCAAACAATATGAAATAGGTAAATCAAGCCACAAGCATTAGGTATGTGAAACATGCAACTTTATGAAAGATAATAACAGTTTTTCAAATTCTTTATGTACAGGTATGCATGATGCAAAAATCAGTCAATGAAATAAATATCTCCAAACTTTGATAATAATATAAGCCAAAGCATCAACATAGGTAGGCATAGTAAGAATAATTCAAAACATTTTACAGAAAATCACAAAAGTTAATTTGCTCTATAAAATTTCTCGAAATTCCAAAATTTGTTTTGGCAACTATATATACAAAGTTGACAAAGACTACACAACTCAAGTCAAATTTTAGCTAAAATTTTAGAAATTATCATCAAAGTCCCTATAATCAAGAAATTGATATAGTAAGCAAATCAAGGCAATAGGCTAATGAGCAACCAATAAATAAATTCTAAAATTCAAAAGATATCAAGAAATTGACACAACACATAAATCAAAGCAACAAGCCAATGGGCAATCAATAAATAAATTTCCAAAATTCAAAAGGTGAGTGTCATATGATTGATTCCAATATTTTGAAGCTAACCTAATGTTCGCATGTAAAATATAATTATGGGACAGTACCTAAAAACGTCAAAATGGGGAAAGCAAAATAAATCAATAAAATTGAAAAAAAAAAAAAAAGGAGTGAGACTTACCATGCCTAAAGTCATGCTAGCCAAATGAGCATAGAATCGTAGATAATCGATGTATCACTAATCGCCTCTAGACCCTTTGGCACTATCTTGGGAAGGACACATGTTAAAGGAGAAACCAAAGCAAAACCCTAGGAGACCTTTAACTGCCCCAGGGCATTATAAAAAGTAGCCTAGCCCTCAGGAAATTTAGTAGCACCATCAAACATAAGGTTGTCATACTCGACCATCGTAACTCTGAACCAAGTGAAAACCTAGAGCTAGCCTAAAAGATTTGGTAAGGAGGGAAAAAGTGGAGAGAGGAAGGAAGATTCACAAATGAAGTTAGGGCTTGCTAATGACCCTTATATAAAGGGGTTGTATGTTCAAATAACTCTTCTCTATACAAATAACTAATACTCATTTGCACCCTAAAATTATAAAGTTGCACTGCACCATGTCAAGATGTTTGTCAAGTTAGTTGTAAAGATATGATCTTGTTTGTACAAACCATTAGAACCCTAAAGAAGAAAAAGAGAACAAAAATGAGGGAAAAAAGGAAGATCCATGACAAAATGACCAGATTGCCTCCCAGATCTCTTTAAGCCAAGAAAACCTAATTCTAAACTTGGAATTTTTACCAAATTATAGAATCACTTGTGAAATTCCAAAATTTACTCCCCAAAATGCCAAAATGACTTCCAAAGCCCATTTGCATCAAGAAGGTTATTTCAACGAAAGACTTATCTTCAATATTTGAACTACGCCAACCTCATCTTACTTAGTTGTACAGCTAAGATGAAAACCCTAACCAATAGAAGGTTCTAAAACCTTGACCACCCCACTATTCAATTAGCTATAGAATCAACTTAATGGATTGTACAACCAACCTCTTATCAGTACAAACAATCTTAAAATCCTACTTTTAGAATATTCTTAGCTTGTATCTATTGCAAGTCGAGAATAGAATGCAATTAGAGCCATTTTGGCTCAGGTGCACATATCTATCACCTATAAATGCCTCTTCATTATGTTAAATACTTTCATCCCCTCTAGGTTTTTTTGTATTAGACTATTAGTCCTTTATTTTCAAAAATTATACTAAAACATCCATTTATTTTAATTTTATTAGACTCTATTAAATTTTATATTGAATTGAAATAAAAAAAAATCTATATTACTCCTCATTTTCATTTTATTTTTACTTTCTACACCACTATCATCCAAAAAATCCAACAAAAACCACCACTATTACACACCGAAACAAAATAAACTTAGTTATGATCATTTATCAATAAAAGAAATTTGAATACTTATGCACATTTTTTTATTATAAATATCAATAAATTCAAATAAAAATAAATTTAGTTTTTAAAATTAAAAATGTCATCTCGAAGCTTGTTTGCATTCTTTGATTGCTCTATGGAATTCATCCTTTCATTCATGCTACATAAATCGAAGCTTGAACATATCAGATTGTCCCACGAACAAAACGTCATCTCTGCCAGTGGCTTCCCATTTGGAAGGGAGACAATGACCCAACTGTAATCCAGAATTCGGTTACATCTCTGCTCCCTCTCCCTTTCTCATACCAACACGGCTATAATAACCTGTCTCCTACCATGTCATACACCTTCACAAACACAGTCTCACAACATGTACTCAATATACAAACTCCAGTGATACATTCAGACTCTACTAATTTATTAACCTGATAGCGAGAAGCATTACTGAACACGTATTCAACCCATCTTTTTTTATCTTGTCGAGTAGATCTAAAGGCGATGATGATGTCAGAGTCTAAAGAGATGAAATGCAAGGTCACCACGACAAATGATGGGTTTCAATTGGTGACAAAAAAGTAGAAGATGATGGTGAATGAGACAGACTACTAGGAGACTTGAGTATGGCCACTACAGGGAAGCTGTTGGTCTTCTTTTCAGGGCTGGTTGTAGGGCAACAAAGCTTTCCCTCTTGACCATAATCGAGAAAGGAGATTCCTTCTCTTCTTTGAATCTCATGTCCTCTTCCTCCTATCTTGAAAAGTAAACCACAAGAAAGGCGATTCCGGAATTTGATCTCGAGAAAGAGAAAGCAGTCCTTTAATCCCAGATGCAGTCTTCGTCTCTGCTTCTAAACCTTCGTTATTATGAATTTTACACTTTGTTAATTAATGAATTTTTTAAATGATGAAATTTATATTGTTAATTTTCACAATAAATTTTGGTTTTTAAATCTGGATTAATTTTAAAAAGAGAAGAGGAGAACGAATAAATAAATTAATTTTAATTTTTTTCATTTAATTAACAGAAAAATAGTTCTAAAATAGTTGGGATGATCTTTTATTATAATAGAATTAAAATAAATACATGTTTTAATATAATTTTTAAAAATAAATAACTAAATAGTCTAATATGACAAAATTTAAAAAATCCTATATAATTGTGATTGATCCTCTGTTTGGATAAAAAGCTTAACATGTACTGTATTGACGTGAAAAAAATTTAAATTATTGTTTATTTTATGTTAAAATAGGTCGCATCACTTATAATTTTAATATTTTAAATAAAATTATTTATCATAATTTTAAAATTTATAAATTTTTTAGTAATTTAAATTAAATTAAATTTAAATCATTTTGAATTGAATTAAAATTAAATTAATTTAAACAAGTCATAGGCAGGAAATTTGATTCTAAAATTTTGAATTATTTAAATTTCATATTATTTGAAATTGAATCAAATTTTTTTAAAATATATTCAGATTGAATTCTTAAATTATACCACCAAAATTATAGATCTCTGTAACATATAATATTAACAAGTATTCATAATTGACATAAAATATTTAAAGAATTGGTTAAATTGTAAAATTATTTTTTTTATACATCTGCACAAAGTGCAGCACAATTAAGCAGTTTCAATTAAAAGGTAATAAATTAGTCGAATCTAATTATTTTTGAGTCATGTTATTTCCAGAACATGATGAGTTTGGAACAATCAAGTTTCATATGGATTTCAAGTCTTTCATCAATTTACTGACAAAAGGAATTTTGAATCTGGTTTCGAGTTTACACTTAAAATAATATGTCAAATCGGGTCAATTTTAATTCATTTTTTGAAAATATGTTTTTAAAACATACATCTAGATTCTTTATTATTTATGCAATATTTTTTGTAATTTATTAAAAAAGTAATTTTTAAGAATTATTTTTTAATTAAATAGATTTTACATAAACAGTACTTGATTAAATTTTTTATTTTTATTTAAATATTTAATAAATTAAATATATTTTATTTTTGAAAAAAATTGACTTTATATCATGAAAGTGAATAATTAAATTAAATTTGTATAGAATTGAAAATAAAAAAATATTTTTAAAATTTTTAATAAATTTTAAATATTATTAATAAGTTAAATCAGATCATTCGAATTGATTCGCATGCCAAGTTAGGTCATGTGTTATTCATTTTCTTAAAACATATTTTAAAATGTTCATTTAGATTTTTTTATCATTTATGAAATATTTTTCATAATTTATAAGAAAAAATAATTTTCTTTAGAAATTATTTTTTATCAAGTAGATTTTATATAAACATAACTTAATTAAATTTTTTATTTTTAATTAAATGTTTAATAAATTAAATATAATTTTTTAAACAAATGACTATACATAATGAAAACGAATTAACTTTATATAGAATAAAAATAAATTTTAATTATTTTAATAATTTAAATCAAATTACTCAGATTGGCTCATGGATTGAGTCAACATCAAGTTAGTTCGAGTTAATCCATGGGTTGGATTGGAGTCAAGTTAGATTTGACCTAAAAATTTTTAGATCTTTTTAGATTGAATTGTTCACAATTTTCTTCTAGGTCAAATTGAATTTGATTAACTTTTTTTAAATGAGTTAAATTCAATTCTTTTTAGATCGAATAAAAAATTGTCACCTCTAATTTCAATATAATAAAAAAATCAAAATTTTAAATTGGTCACACTTTAAAGTGTAGACAACAAGTGTGAATGAAAAATATAGCTCACTTAACAAAGGTGATAAATGGATGGGATATGGTTAGTTTTAGGTTAAATTATCTTTGGATTATGTATTTTTTGCGGTAGATTGGTCAGTTTACTTTCAATTATAGTTAGATTTAATTATTAGGTCAAAATACAAAAATAAATTTAGATTATTTTTGAATTTTAAATTTAGTCAAATTACTTATAATTTTAACTTTTTAAAATAAAAAAATTAGTTTAATAGTTTAAATCAATACTTATAATTATTTTAGTAGTCAAATTACTTATAAGTGTAACAAATATTAAATATTTATAATAGTTTAAATCAATTATCTTTTTATCAATGTGCTTGGGCTGCGTTCTTTTGCAAAATACATGTTGGGGCTTGGCAAACTATGATTTTAGAAAAACTGAATTTGTCTTTCAACACAAAACTGATTTTTTCTTAAAAAAAAAAAAGTTTTTCGAACTATAGTTGACAGAAACAATTAAAATAATAATTTAGAATAAATCAAACAATTTCATAATGCAACTATGAACTCAATAACAATAGCTTAAATATCAACCCAAAGCACTGTGGTATATTTTATCCACACGGCAGTTAGCCAATCTCTACCCATGCAGGTGGGGGGTATATTCTTACCGCACTTTTTATCTTTATAATAGTAATGCTGGATTATGGGGATAGCCATGGTCTCTTGCAGTGTTCCTATTACTAAACAATAGATGGCCTTACTCAACCGAGGTCAGTACAATTTGCGCTTTATTATCATGTAGCAAATTTAATCGGAATTTTAAAGTGAAGCCTCTTAAGCTTCAAGGTTGCAATCTGTAACATTTTTCACAAGTCAATGAAAAAAGCGTCCTATATGTCAATGGTATTTATACATACGTATACAGACACGTCAGGAAGTAATGCACCGTAAACTTTAACTAAATGGGTGCATCTTAGCAGAAGTTCTATCAAATAGAATGTCCCATGAGAATGTAGAAATAGCAAAGAAAATTGTGTAATGAAGAAGAAAAAGAGAGCATGAAATTTGGACCAAACAACAACAAAATAGCTGAATTTCTCCATTCATATGAGATAAGAAAGTCTTAAATTGCACTTATTTAGTCCTCTTTATGTAGTATTCTGCTCTTTAACTTACACAAACCTAGGCAATGGCCTCATTTTTACTCGGCTTGTACATGTAAACTGCTCTTCCCTTTAATGGCTGAATTGGTCTGGCATTTGCTTCGAATCCCTGAAATGGAACAAGGTAAAACAAATAAATATGGAGGCATAGCTCATTTAAATTCACTTGTTTACTTTATGACTCTGTTTTACTTTCCTCAGAATGGCTATAAAAAATGGAGAGAAAGCAAGTATCAGGCGAAGGCTAGCTTAAATGTTTTATAGGAGAATTCTTAGCTACACCAAGGTGCAGCATTTCAAGTTGCCTACCAAGTAAATTAAAAGGGGAAAAAAAATAAAAAAACTATTTACATAAAATTATTATCATGTCCACAATTATTCATATTAGCTAAAACAACCATGAATAACTTACTGAAGATTAGTAGCTACTTACATCATGAACAACATCCCTTAGTGCTTTTACTTGCTCTCTGGAAACTGTCCTCACCTATCAATAGAAAAATGCTATATTGTCTAGTTAAAGAGATCTACGAAATATATGAAAAATTAGATGACGTGATAGATCTAACATGATATCTGTGTTGTTAAGAACATAAACTGTGTTAATTCAGTAATTGATAGGAATATTAAGAAAAAAAACCTTCTTGACTATTGTCCAAATTACACCCTCAGTGCATGGAGGAACTGTAAGAGAACCAATATATCTGTAGTACTTTCTACTCCCAAATTTGATATCTCCCGGGTTAAGAACTCCCAAATCTTTTTCTTCTCTGCCGATATACTTTATGTGGTGAAACAACTGCAAGAAAGCGTGAATGAGATCAAGCTGGACAGGATAGTCTCATGAATTGAAATTAAAATTGAATAGTTCACATGTGACAGTTCAAAGTATGGCAAACTCGCCACACATTTTGTCATTTCTAGGTGAATTTTAATAAATTAACTTAGTTCACTTATGAGCACCGGCCTGCTCCATATAATTAAGTAATAGATGAAGAACTCATGCAAAAGGTCAAGGGAGAGAAATCCTTCTCAGTACCCTTGAAAGAAAGGGATCAGGGCGCCCATATTTGTAAATGATTCCGATAACAGCTATCTTTTTCTGAGAGCTCAAGTGAATCATGTGAAGCTCCAAGTCATGCCTATACACAGAAAATGGAGAAAGATAAAATTGATTGTATATTTTTTTGCAAATGATAGATAAGTTAAAGCGAGAAGTAAATAGATTGATTCACACTGAAGATCTGTAACAAGAATAAATCTTAGAAAGGAGGAACCAAGCAAACAGACCTTGAACCATTAAAGGTGTGCTCCGAAGGTGAATGCCAATGACATTGCACCAGTTTGTAAGCAGTACCATTAATCTTAATTTTTCCTGCATCTCCTTTCCAAATTACCTGACAGGAACATTATTGTTAGATAATAAAAGTGATTAGTAATTGGTTCAATCATTGTCCTACATATCTATCACACGCAGAATGCGTATGCCAGACTTAATTATAAATGGGCAGCTAAATTCATGATTGTGGCATGAAATTTGATCAAACAACCAATCAAAAATGAATATCTATATATGATTGAAGTTGAGGACAGCCATAATTGCATATTTAAGATTTAAATTATTATTAATAGAATTGAATCACTTTAACATTTATACATGACTTAAAAGATAACAAGTAAATTACCTCAATATCATGTCCCCTGTTCTTTAGAGATGCAGGAGCTGGTTTGTAGTCTCTATGCAACTTCCCTAGATTAGCTGAGGCTTGCACCCTTCTGTCAAGAAGGTCAATGGGAGACTGCATCTGTCCATTACCACAAACCTGCCAATGTGGATCAATCTGACCCCATTTTTTTGGTCCTTTTCCAGTTCCTT
Organism: Omphalea diandra; assembly: GCA_949677035.1. Lineage (NCBI taxonomy): Eukaryota > Viridiplantae > Streptophyta > Magnoliopsida > Malpighiales > Euphorbiaceae > Omphalea > Omphalea diandra. The sequence goes on along the minus strand of CATIWR010556042.1, from coordinate 36,338 downwards.
CAACATATGCAAATGGGATTTCATCGTCTGTTCATAAAAAATATATATAATTAATTAGAATGGTTTTATTTTAATAACTAACACTTCTAAACTATTGAAAATAGATTCCATTAGAGCATCTCAAAAGAAAGGTGAGATTCTATTCCTTTCTCTCACAGAGTGTAAAGGAAAAGGATTTGGAGAAGTAATTAACCTGGAATAAAAGGTTGAGTAAAAGCGCAAAAAAATAAAAAGAGATGTAAGATTCACTTTATGAAAGTTAATCAGGTACAGATTTAACTTAGTGTAGCTTTAGCAATTAAGTAAAGAATCTTATGCATAGTTTTATTATGATCGCTCTTAGATGACACTACTGTCGCGATGAACAGTGGGGCCACGCCCAGGACTATATTTGTCCTTTTTAAAAAAAATATATATATATATATATATATGTACTGAGCTTTAGTATTCATATCATTCACTGGCTATCATCACATAACAATATATTGAATACGAAACATAGTCTTGACAACTGAAATACAGAAAATGAAGGATATATGATTAAATTCAATATAAAATTCTATACACGATTATAAAAGTGAAAAAAAAATTGATATGAAATTTGATATATGATCAAAATACAGAAAATGAATAATATATGATCAAATTAAATATAAAATTTATATAAAAAAAAGTCTTTATCACGTTATAATGTTGGCGATGCGAGGAGCATCACTTCACCTGACTTCCTTTTATTATTATTATATAGCATACAGTACTAAACTAATATAGGAAGCAAAGAACAAGACGAAAAAAAAAATGGCGAATATCTATTTCAGAAGTATGTCACTGAGACAGTAACATTAGTGGATAAAGAACTAGACAATGTTTTATTAAATTAACTGACAATGAGACATTTGTGGCCAAAATATTGGATCAAAACATCTAGTTTTTAACCTTGCACGTCCATGAAGTTAAAAACCTGCAGAAATTGGTACTGCAACATATTGTTTATTAAAAAAACACAATGTGATCATCAAGGGACTGAAGAGATAATAATTGAAAGTATTGACACCAACTAAACCTATTTCATTTATCTGCGTCCATTGTAAAGTCAAATGACGTGATTAGAATCAAGGCAGAAAACGAGAAAAAGGAAAAAAAGAACATCAAAGATTAGAATCTCATTACTTAAAGGCTTAATCTAATGAATCTCAAGAAAAATTTCAAAACCAAGATTTTATGTGATATATCTGCTAAATGAAGATATATGATACCCTTCAAACATACACCAGCGCTCAGAATAAGGGAAAAAGACAGAGATTACGTACCAACTTCAGACTCGAGAGCAGAACAGTTGGTGACTGAGAAGAGAAAGAGAGAGAGAAGAAAGAGAGAGGTCATGTTTAAGCTGAGAAATTCTTGGAAGTGGGTATTAATGTTAATCATTTGGTGAGTTCTTTGTTTATGCTTTTAGAAGAGCAGGACTTGCTGATGGGTACAGAATCGCAGACATCCTCATTTATGAGAAGAAAATGAAGAGACAGACAGACATGCTTATGTTTTTGAAAATGAAGCCTACTGTTAATTGTTGGGAAAGATTGGCCCACGCCCCTCTGTCAAGCGCGTGTAACTGCTTCTATGTAACGGCTCATTCTAGGGTGCTACAATGGAGAAATACTTATGATTAATCGAATTCGTCAATTAAAATTATGAATATTTTATATATCTAATATGTGGTATTATTTATTTACAATTTATTTAGTTAAAGATTAAATATAAATTATTTAATTATATCTACAATGAATTAGTATATATATTTTGTTCATTATTATGTATATCTAATTCAATACTTTTTTTGCCTCAAAATATTTGATAAAATTTCTTTTTCAGTCTTTTATAAAATATTATCCATTTTTCTTTTTAGGATAATAGTTAATAAAAAATATTTATAATACCTTTTATTAATTACGTAAATATTATCATTAACAATAAATTATTATCACTAATTTTTTATTTTGAATTTATATGTTTAATAAATACGTTGAAATTTTAATGTCATTCTATTTGACTATATTACTTTTATTATCACTATTTTTATATAATCATCCATTTGCTCTTCTCTAAAATTGTAACTCTAAATCTCTCAAGACCCCAAACAGGAAATCAGAAATTAAGATTAAAAACATGCCAAAAACACTACTTGATCTGAATTTTCCACCGAAGGAAGAGATTTGATCCTTCCATATCTATATTTTAGCTTTAATCACGTAATCTCTATATTTTAGCCTTTATAAAAGGAAAAAAAATCAACTTAATATTGGGGGCTAAAATGGAAAGATTAGGCCTAATTTTCCCATTTTAGCAGGATTTTAATCTGTTTTGTTATAATAGTGTCATTTTCTTTTCAAATACTAATGCAAATTCTTTTTTTCTTTTGTTTAAATATTCACAATATTTTTTCAATTTTTTTTATAGTAGTGTCATTTCTTTTTCAAATACTAATGCAAATTCTTTTTTTGTTTGATTAAATATTAGCTATATTTTTTCAAATGAATAAGATTTTGATTCACTATCAATTATGATCTTACCAATAACATTAAAAACATTATCTTGTAAAGTGTTTCATACTTGATAATTAATAGGGATATTTTAGTAACATAGTGGCAAAGTACACAAAATAACTATAATTAACTAATTTTTATATTTTGTGTGTAGAGGAAACTTTGCCAAATATTTTGGGACGGATGGAGTAAATTTTAAACAAACAAATTTATGGAGTAAGTTTTAAACAAATAAAGTCATATGTCAGATATATAATGAAAGATTCATAATCCTAATTGGCAAATTGGGTTCACCTAAAAATTTTACTACAATGACAGTTTACAACTTTATAATCGTAATTCTTAAATTTGTATCATTTAATCTTAATCGTTATTTTTTTTATTAGACAATTGAGGTAATATATATCTTTTGCATTTGTATTCTTTTTTAATATTGTCCAAAATAAGAATAAGATATGCCAAAAGTCCAATTAGCTGAAAATTATTTTTCAACATATTACTTTTATTATATTTGACAATATTTTATTTTTCTTGTTTTTCTGCTTTATGATAAATAAATACAAGGTGTTTGTTTTTTAAACAAATTCATTATTTCAATTTCAATTAATTTAGATGTCTAAAAAAAATTCTAAATTCTAAATTGAAACTAATCAAACTTATATATTTGTGGGTATGTATACAATATCTCTAAAGAAACATTCCTATAACACTCATAATATATGAAGGGCACCTAAGAATTAAGAAGTTTGGTAAAAAATTATTAAAGGGAGTCGGACTATAAAGTTTAATTCCTAATCTCTTATATTAGAAAGATTAACCATATATATTAGTGTCATATCAATTAGATAAGAAATTTGAAAATTATTAATATATAATTAATTATAATTTTAAAATTCATTTTATATAATAAAATATTATTTATCAAGTTATTGTATTAAAAAAACTTAATAATTTAAAATTCTAATATATTAATACATCAACTCTTTTACAATTTAATTTTAAATTAATTGAAAACAAAGTTGATATAGTAATGTATTAGAATCATTAGACTATGGCCACAGTTAACTCATAATAGAATATACAATTAGACTGTTGTCATATTTATTTTGATTGTGGCAATTGTGGCTCTCTTAATATTTTTATTAATTTATATTTATAGTTTTAAATTAAGTAATTTTATATAGAAAACTATAAAACTTTTAATCTATTTTAAATTATTAAGTTTATGTTTGGACCCAAAATATTTTTAGCCTAATCCAATAATTTTGGTATGGTCCATTAGATAAATTTAATTAAATAATTTTTATTTAATGAAAATTAGATAAAAGTTATTTCTAGAGTGGAGATAAAGTCAGACTGTTAACAATTTTTAGAAGTGGGACATATGGAGACATGAAAATAGTTACGCAAAATGGCTAAGAAATTAGAAGGATGTTAGAAGTTAAGAAGCACCAAACTGAAGATAAAGAACATGGGGTACTAATCCATTAACACACTAAGTAACTGAATGGAGAACACGACAAAGACAATTAACTTAGAGACCTATCATGGGGAGCTACCACCAAGAGAATAACAATCCAGAGGTAGTAGTCACAGATTTCTCCTCCGCCGAGACCTTTGTTTGTCCATCTCTTATCAAGAAGGTACCAAATGCTTGGAGGAAGGCACAGTCCTCAATTGTCACTCTTCAGTATATTTTTATGTTTCCAAGATAGTGGAAATTTTTTATTTTTTATTGAAGGAGAATTTCACCAAACTGCTAACTGACCATAGGTTTCCAACAAAAGAAGAGCTTAAAGGAAGGAAATATTGTAAGTATCATTCTTATAACCATTCCCCTAATACTTACTAGGCCTTTAGGAATGTTGTGCAAAACAGAATCAAGAAGGGGTGTCCAAGGTCTCTAAGAAAAAGGAGATCATATTAATGGATATAGTTCCCTTCCCACCTGTGGCAACAATTAATTCTGTCACATTTGATTTGAGGTAATTATTGGACTTTAAGAGAAAAGAGAGAGGACCAACTTTAGGCTCTCACCTAATATGGATTCCAAGATGGTTGTATTTCAAAAAGTGATAGTAAAGAGTAACCATAATCCCTTAGGGCTCCCAAAGGTGGAATCTTATCCTTCTCCTAGGTTTGAAAAGAGACAACCTAAATTCATGATCCCATCTCCAATATAACTAAGTTGGAGATGGCAGAGGATACAATACATCTCCATGCTATTTATAAGAATACAAAAAAAGAGACTCTTGATGTAAAAAGTTAAGGAACGCAGAAGACAAGAGCGAAAAAAAACAACCAAAGGTAGAGAGATCTAAATATGATAGGAAAGACACAAGACATGTAGATTTCATGGATAGCTTGGTAGACAGTTCATATGATGTTCCTTTATTAGAAGGAACCTTTATGATAGGAGGTATTCTTTTACCATTTGGTTGTGTTATTATTATTCTTACTTTGCCACAGGTATTTCAATTTAAAGATGCAGAAGAATATCTCATAGAAGTGGAAGAGATCCCAAAAACTAAAGGGTAAGATGGACCATTGGAAGAGGAGGATTGCTACAATGGTGTAACATCCAATCCACTAATGCTAACAAACTAAAGATAGTGGCTTTCATAAAGTCATCAGTAAAGATGGCAAAGTATCTAAGGCCCCTATACATGAAGGCACATTTGAATATGAGGCTAGTGGCATGAGTGATGGTGGATAACGAATCAACAATGAATGTGTTGTCACTCAGGATGTTAGCTACAATGGGAAAGACAAAAGAAGATTCTATAGCAATAGAGGTTTCTATTTTAGCTTTCAGTGGAGAGATCAGCAAGACTCTTAGAGTCTTACCCATCGAGATCACCATTTATTGTAAGAGTTTTGTATTAGCTTTACTTATTGTTAACTCTCTAGCTAACTACAATGATTTGCTAGGAAGAGATTGGATTCACGCTAACTAGCATGTGTCATATTCTCTTCATCAATTTTTGCTATTTTGGAAGAGGAACAATATAAAAGTTATTTGGGTGGAGACATAGCTTTTCTCCACGCACTTTGAAGTAATGGAAGCCAAATACTACAATGGAGATTTTGGCCTCTACAGCTTTTAGTAAAAAAAAAAAAGAATGGTGATCTTAAATGGGTTTATATGCCAAGGAATGAAATGGACAATCAAGTGAAAGCCATCTTAAAACCTATAACTGTCATGCCACATAGGCTAATGTCTTATCCAATCATCAAGAAGATCGAATGATAAGTAAGTATACAAAAAAGAGTTGGCGATAGCTGAAATTTTAAAATACAAATTATACATGCAGCAAAACTTTGACAAGTTAGAACTAGAAGAATTTTAGGATGTCCATGGTATTGAGGTGATTTTTTAGCAAGACCTAGATGATGAAGTAAAAGAATTGCAGGTTCATGACTAGAACAAACACCTTTAAAATTTGAGGACCTCAGGCCAGAAGTGCAAGATCCTATGGAAACGGTAAATCATGGTACACTTGAGGAAAGAAGAGTCACATACATTAATTCACTATCTAAAGATCAAAAAAGAATAATTGTGAAGGTGTTGAAAGAGTTCAAAGACTGTTTCACCTGAAGCTACGAGGAGATGGCAAGAGTGAGTAGGAATCTAATAGAGCACCTTCTTCTTATCAAATTAGAATTTCTTCATCATCAACAACCACTGAGAAGGATGTCTAAAGAGATAGGATTAAGTATTAATAAAGAGATTAAGAAATTATGAAAGATAAGCTTCATTAGTCCAATAAGGGATGGAGATGTATGTCATGTTAATAGATGGCATGTTGGTTAACCTTGTTGTGAAGAACAAATTACTATCCTTTATGGACAACTTTTTTGGCTACAACCATATTTTTGTCTATTATCTTACTATGTGGGAGATGATAAAAAAATTAAGCTAAAAGAGAATATAGGCTTACCACACGACCATTATAATAGGGTCTCTAAGCTCTAATATAGAGACCTAGTTTATATTTGTAAGATATTATTGTGTTAAGGGGGAAATGTTTGAAAAATATATGACCCCAAGGCTATTTCTCTACTTTGAATAATGTCTTTGAATGATAACAAAACAAATGACAAAACCTTAAGAAGCTCTAATGTTTGTATTTTAGTGTTTTTGTATCCTATAGGGGAGAATGTTGTGATAATGCTTTCCAACAGGTATTGCAAGTCTCCAACGGGCATTGAGCAAATTCAACAGACATTGAACTCTTCAAATGGGCATTAGGAGAATGCTTAATGGTCATTGAATAAATGTTGCAGATGCCCAAAAGCTTTTTAGACCTCGCAATGGGCATTATCCTTTTGCAATGGGCATTGGAAAAGTGCTCTAGGATGAGATTTGCATATTGGACCTCACCATAGGCATTATAGTTTCACAACGAGCATTGATCTAAACCCAACAATGGGAATTGCATATTCGTAACAGACATTGCAAAGTGCTTTAACTTGAGCTAAAGCTTCTAAAACTCAAAACGAACATTGACGTTTCTCAACAGGCATTGAATGAGTTTCTAATAGGCATTACAGGAGTTTCCAACGGGCATTCCAAATTGCTCAACGGGCGTTAAAACATATTTGTAAGAGTTTGAAAAATAGAGCACTAAGTTTATGTTTTTTGGGAAATCCATATAGGAGTTGATCATGAGCCAACAGGCGTTGAAGTTGAGATCAATGGGTATGAAAGATTGGCAATGGGCATTAAAGCTATATGTTACAAGTTCAACAGGCGTTGATGAGAAACAACATATGTTATCTCTTCTAACGACTAGTTTTGAAGAAATGTTGCCAAACTTAACTTCAGGTACTCTAACAACTAGTTTTCTAGTTTGAGTATCTAAGGAGCTTTTTTAAATACTAAATTGATTGATGAAACTTTGTGAGCAATTTGAAAACATTTAGTAAGCTCTTTGTGCAAACCTTTTAATGTTGCTTTTGTATTTAAGTAGAGTGAGAATTACTTTTGCTACTCTTTTGTGAGTAGGTTTTTTTATCACTAAAAGTGTATCTATTGCCTAATTGAGAGGCATTGGCACTGCTTGAATCTATCATTGCTAGTGTTTATAAATGTTGGCATTGTATCTAGAAAAATGTCAGGGGGTACGGTCGACTCTTTTATTCCTTTAAAAAGATAGTGATTATAAAGATTATCCTTGAGTCTGAAATAGAAAAGTTCTTCCTTAGCTTGGAAAAGGGAAGGTTTTGCTCTTGAGCTTGGAAAAAGAATAGGAAGGCCTAAGTGGAAGTTTGGGGAGTAGATGAGGCACATTTTTGAACCACTATAAATCTTTTGTGGTGTGTGATTGCTTCTATCTTTTGTGTGTTTATGTTTTTATTTACAACTCAATTCACCCCTCCTCTTATGTTGCCACATCTCCATCTCATTCCAACATATATCATCATGGCCTTAATTTTTTTTTTCCTTATGTAAGTAGGCTAATTAGCCACTTCAAAATAAAATTAGTAGGCTTAATGACCACTTTTTTAAAAATTAATTTCCTTATTTTCATCATGTTTCTCAAAATCAAAATTCAAAAATAATAAATCACTAAGGAAAATAATCATCTCAACCACTTGTAATGCCAAAACATATGGTTGTGGTGCATGGTGTACAAGAGTTTAGTGGCATGAATGTAATGCATGGCTACATGATGTAAAATGATGACTATAGTGCTCTTATACTAAGTGTTAAGTGATATGGCTACATGAAATAGACCAAAAAGTCATTTCTCAAATCTCAATGATCACATATCCATCACCACACAATCAAATATTCATTAAAGAAAGGTAATCAACATCAAAAGTTGGGAATTTACCTATGGAGATACAAGGCCAAAAAAAGCCTCTTCCACAGGACTCATAAGAATTTTCAGGCAAACAAGCATGGAAAATAAATTAGAGTAGAACATGCGAATTATTTTGATCAAAACACTTGCAAGGGATCTTTAAGTGATCAAAATAATAATTCCCTATATATATTGGGTGTTTATAATCGAGAAGACTATGAATTAAGGCCAAATTTCTTTTAAAAGAGATATACAAATTTTTGGTGATCAGTTATTACAAAATAGTTGAATATCTTTAAGCCAAAGATCATAAAATAGGTCAATTGGCCATTTTTATAGTATTATTTGGCTAACTAGAGATTTAAGTTAATCCTAAATCTAGTGGAAGAGCAAAAATATATCAAACAATATAGAAAAATTCTTAATGACTTGTAAAAACCATTTTTATCCAAAATCGCTAAGGATTGTATAGGATCCTTAAGGTAAAATATTACACAAAGGTTATAAATGGCTTGTAAAAGCCTTTTTCATGCAAAAATTCTCAAGGATTAAATGGATCTCCAAGGTCAAAATTGATTCATTAGCCAAAAAATACAAGATAAATGGCCTTGTGTATTTTATTCATGCCCAACAAATCACAAATGGCTTGACAAAGCCATATTTCACACACAAGTATCCAAACAAGTATCAATGGTAGAAATCCTCAAAGATCTCCAAGTAAAAAAATAAGTCAATAATAGGCAATTAATCCAAAATTTATCTCAATAAATTCATTTATTATGTTAGAAATTGTTTGAGAAATTCCTAATTATCACATATAATTTTTAGCAATTAAATTAAATTTTTGGTAAATTATGAGATAATAGTCATTCTCCAAAATTCAAGAGCATCAAGCGAAAGTTTTCAATCTTAACACAATCATGTCAAAAATCCAATCAAAATTAAAATTTGGAAATTTAAGAGATGTGGAAATTATACTAAATTTTTTTGGATCATTGTCTTTTATACTTGGTAATAGGCTTTGGAAAGTGCCAAGGATGGAGAGAACCAAGAAGAGAGTTTGATGGTGGGTTTGTTGTTCGGTGAACCAAGAAAAGCTAGACTAAAGAGGGGAGTTCGGCTTGGAGATTGTGCAAGGATAAGAGCGTAGTGTTAGGTGTGTAGATGGTCACGTAAAAAAATGCAAAAAAAGAAAAAAGAAAGAGACTGGCATTGAAGGCTTGCGTGAGAGAAAAGAGAGAGAAAGGGATTTTAGGTTGGAAATTTTTTAGGAAAAAGAGTTATTGAGTAAATAAGAGATTTTCGAGAGTTTTTAGTTTGAAGAAGATGAGTTTTAAATGGTAGAGATTTTTAGAGAGAAAAAATTAGTTATTAGAGATGAAGAAGATGGATTAATTGGGAATGAGAAGATATACATATACAGGGGCATTATTTGCACTCAAAATATTTTTAAATCAATCAAATAATTTTGGTCTGACTCATTAGATAAATTATTTAATTAAATAATTTTTATTTAATTAAATCATTTTTATTTAATTAAAATTAAATAAAAACTATTCTTGGAGTGGGGATAAAAACAAGTAGTTAACAGTTCTCAGAAATTGGAAATGTGGAAATAGATATGCAAAGTGGCTAAGAAATAGAAAGGAGATTAGAAGACATGGAGCACCAAGTTGAAGGTGGAGAACATGGGGCATTAATCCACTGACGCACTAAGTAACTGAATGAAGAATATGACAAAGACAGTTAACTTAGGGACCTTCTCCTTGGAGTGAAAGTTATATGGAGTGAGATATGTGAAGCTGGAAAAAAAATAAATATGGAAGACATGAAGTACTAAGATAAAGTAAAGAATGTGCAATCAACTCTGCAAAAGAAAGCCACTCAACTGCAAAAAAGGGACACATCCAATTCTTAACAGACATCAATCATCCAATTGCTCAATCAAGCCAATCAATCTTTTAACTATAGAAATTTCATCAAATTCCCAACAGATTTTTAGCTAAAATTTCTTTTTGCAATCAAACTTGTTATAGCTTTCATTGTTTTCCCATTCTTAATCATTCAGTAAATGTTTGTTTTCGGTGCAATCTTATCAAGCATTCAAAATAAAGCAATCTTTTCAATTTTTCAACTGTTCTTTCTTTAAATTCATTGATGCAAACATTTACTGCATTCAATTCATATTCAAAGTTTTCGATTTCCAATATGGATCCAAGCAAATTGTGGTAAGAGAGTTTGGGATCCAACTTCTATTTGATCTATAAATTAGGAAAATGCATTTAATTTTATGGTTTGTATACCTCACACACAGGGCATGCTCGATTTCTCCAAAAAATTATGATTAAACATCATTTTTTACTCATCCAATGAGACAAGAATTAAAACAACTCTAATTCAGTTTCATTATCAAAAATTTTGATTATACAACTGTTTGCATTTGTATCATTAGATTGTGGTCACAATTCAAACATGATATTAAAATGTATGATTAGACTGTGGCCATAGCAATTTTGATTGTGGCAATTGTGGCTCCCTTATTATTTTTATTATTTTCTATTTGTATTTTTTAAACTAAGTAATCTTATATAGGAAACTAATAAAATTTTTAATCCATTTTTTAATAATTGATATAATAAATCAATTATGGCCAATAAAAAACCAATAATTGAAGTTCACATTAATTAAAAAAAAAACATTTGTGTTGTTTGCATGTAGTAGTTGTATCCATATTAATATAACGTGGCAGTTAAAAAAATTTTGGTTAAGTCAATAAATAAGTTTTTTCATAACAATATAAAATGTTATGAATATGAATATTAGAATTTTAAATTGTTAAGTTTTTTCAATACAATAACGTGATAAATGACATTCTATCATATAAAATAAAATTTTAAATTATAATTAATTATATGTTAATAATTTTTAAATTTCTTATCTAATTGGTATGAAACTAATATATATAATTAATCTCTCTAATATAGGAGATCAGGAGTTTAAAACTTTATAAGTTCACCCCCTTTAATAAATTTACCAAATTTCTTAATCATTAACTCCCTTTGTATATTATGAGTGTTATAGGAATATTTTTTAGTGATAGCATATACATACCTACAAACATATGAGTTTGATTGATTCCAATTTGGAGTTTTGATTTTTTTTTTTTTTCCAAAACCTAGATCAATTAAAATTGAAATAATGAATTTGTTCTCAAAATATACACCTAACATAGATTTATCATAAAGCAAAAAAAAAAAAAAAAGAAGAAGAGAAAATCTTGTCTGAATATAATAGTTAAAATATTTGTTTAGTTGGTCGGACTTTTGGATAAATTTTGTCTTCATTTTGGATAATATTGAAAACGATACAAAAGAAAAATATTATATTACCCTTAATTATCTATTAAAAAATTAATGATTAAGATTAAATAATACAAATCTAAGAATCATGATTATAAAGTGGTATGACACTCTAGAATGACTCGTAACACAATTAGTGAGGAGAGGAAAACCTTACCTTTCAAATTTATTACCTTTATTTGTTAAAAAAAAAATTATTACCTTTGCTAATTGTTCAATAAGAAACAATCAATTAATTTATGCAATTAATTTTGATCTTAAAAATTTATTTATAATGAGTGTTTCACATTATCAAATTAATATTTTGGCAATTAAGCAATTTCTTTAATTATTACAATAATAATGAACTAAATTTATTCTTTTAATATTCACCCAAATTCAAAGATTTTCTCATATTTAACTTTTAATTTTACATTTTATTTATTATAATTAATATTAAATGTATTTTATATTATACATTTTAAAAAATATATTTTCTAAAAACATATAAAATTGGCAAATTAAACTGCTAATTGGTTAGGAGATCGATTCAATTTTTATTTAGTTTTAAAAATATTAATTCTATAAAATTCAACCCAAAATTTAAACCAATCAAGTTTTTTATTTCTTTTATTTAACTTTTTATGAATTTATATAGATTTTGGTTTTGCCAAAAATAAAATGCAAGAACTTCAATATCAAACTAAAATTCAAGATAATTCTCCATTCAAAAATTATGCTCAATCCCCAGGGGTCTCTATTGTTCAAAATTCAAACCAAGAGAACCAAACTCAACCTCTATCCCATAATTCTTTTCCTTCATCTTCCACCATCAATCTTCTCTCTCAAAAAAAATACAATCTTACAAAGTCCCAATTTTTTCAAAAACCCACGACACCAAAAGACCCAAGAAATTCCTTTCTCTCTCCTTCACCACCATCACATTATTCTCTTTCTCATGAAACACCTAAGGAGCTGACACCTTCCAAGTCGAGCCCTTTAGCCTTCCTCAAGCCAACACCATCGTCGGCCAATCATTTGGCTTCTCCTCTTTGTGTGACTCCTTGCATGAACACTAGCCCAGACAAGTAAAGTTCTCGGCTTCCCTCTTTACGCACGACACCAACTCTCCCAACCACTGTTTCTCCTTCACATGCGACACTATCTTCTTCATCAACATTGGTGATTCTTTTTTCAAGTGCAACACCAACCCCCGTTGCCCTAAGCTCTAACTTGGTACGAAAGTTGGTCTCTCTTCCTCTTGGTGCTCCTCAAGACTCATCATCAAACATTGCAAGAGAATAGATCTAAAAAAGGTTATTGTGATCCATAATCTCTTTCAATCACCAAACTTGATTTATGATTTGATTCTTTGCATGTTTGAGTTGAAATTGGATATTTTGTTTTGGTGTTATATGAGTTAATGAATCATTATTATTCAAAATTCACCAAAAAATTCAAATTAATGATTAGAAATTATTTGAATAACTAGAACTTACATAAATTATTTCTAATAAATTAAATGAATTTATTGATACGAATTTTATGGTAATTGTCCATTCTTTATATTTTTTTCCTTGGGGATCCTTTGAGAGCTTTCCACCATTGATATATCTTGCATGAGAATATGGCTTTTGTGAGCCATTTGTGAGTGTTGGGCACAAATAAATCATGTTAGGCCAATTGCTTAGTTGAAGAACCAATTCTTGGGTTTAAGAATCCCTATGGATTTTTACACCATTGATACCTATTCAAAGATTTATGTATGATTATGGCTTTTTGAAGCCATTTGTGATTTCTTAAAGATAAATGGATTATACTAGACCAATTTATTTTGTATTCTTCATTGTTGAACCAATTTTAGCTTTGAGGATCCCATGAAACTCTTGTGAATCCTTAGATAAAAATGACTTTTCTAAGCCATTAATGACATTTGCCTTGGGGTTCCCATATAATTCTTAGAGATTTTGGATAAAAGTAGCTTCTAAATACTTTTTTTTTTTTTTTGTATTTTTCACCTTGGGGATCCCTATGCTCCCTTAGGGATTTTGCACCAAAATGGCTTTTAAAAGCCATTTTATAATTTTTCCCTAGTGATCACATGCTTATCACTAAGGTTTAGATAGAACTAGATCTCTCCTTAACTAAATAACACTACAAAATAGAAAATTAGCCTATTTAATACTTTTTTACTTTGATGATCTCCAATAATCCTTAGTGATCTCATAAGAGAATGGTTTTTCCAAACCATTTTAAGAACTTTTCACTTAGGGATCCCATCTTTATCACTAGTTTTAGGATGAATTTAACTTCTAATTAGCCAAATGATACTGTAAAAAGGTCAATTGTTCTATTTTTGAGATTTTTGGCTTGGGATTCTTAACTATTTTGTCGTAATTTATCACAAAAAAAAATTCAAGTAGCTCTTCTAAAAATTAATTTGGCCTTTTAACTCCTTCTAGCATAATACTAGAGTAACTCTGCACATTTTTCATACTTAATATATAGAGAAACACTATTTTGGTCACTTTGGGATCCCATGTAATTCAAATATTTTGACCAAAATAATTCACCATATCACAGTATAATTTATTTTTTATGATTGCTTGCCAAAAAATTTCAACATATGGAATGGCTATCTAGCCAATTTCCTTGGAGATCCAAATCAATTTTATTTATAGAAGTGATTTTCTAGCATAAATTCTCCTTCAAGTATACTAGGCCAAATTTAATTTTTCTTCAAGCATATTAGATCTGAAAATAACATTTTTCAGCCTTATAAAAAGTTTTTTATGCTAGAAATTAACTTTGTGTACCTTGATTGTAGTATCTCCACTGGCTTCTTCATCTGCACTAGCTCAAGATATTCTTGTTGTTCCAACTCCTTAAGAGGAAGCTGCTTCTCTAGCTATAGCTCCCCATGTTGCTCTATAGGTAACCCATTTACTTTTATGTGTTGCTTTCTTATTTTTCCTTCTTGTATTGATCTTTTCTTTGTATAGGATCATGTTGAACCTACCACCTAGTCTTTTCCAACAAAGGAAGCTCCTTGTGTAGTTACTCACCCTACATTTGAGGAGGTACGTACCTATATGAACAAAGTTAATTTCAATCTAAGCTTACCAGGTAATTAAACTTTATTTTGACATGTAGACTGTTATAGTGGCTTCTCTCCATCCACCAATTGAGTTGAGAAACACTTTTCAATCTTTCTCTCCCTACATCTCATTCAGGTATCATGATTCTTTCAACCAAAGTCTTTTAAACAAAAATTTTGTTTCACTATTTCTCATGACATTTCTTTTGATTTAGGGCCTTCCTAGACTTATTTTCTCCCAGTGTCACATGAGGGGAGGAAGTTTACCTACTTAGTGTAGGAACTCCCCATCCTGATGCTCCAGGTGCTCTATAATTAATGATGAATGAAAATGAACTCCTTTTTGGTAAGAAGCTCAAGAAACCAGAAACTTGAGGAAAGATCAAGGCATGGCCTCACACTTCAGATGACTAGCAGGCATGGATAGATAAACTCCTTCCCCATTTTAGAGATGACTTGAAGTAAATGGGAGTTTTTGAATTTATGGAGCTGAGTCGTATCCAAATCTCTATAGAGCAAGGCATTATCTGCGTCATGCTTCAATTTTAGGCTCTTTCGATTAGTTCCTTTATTTTTCCATTCAAGCCAACCCCATTACACTAAAAGATGTCTTCTTTTTTATCAGTCTCCTTAATTTGGAGGAGGATAACGCTTGTTTTATTGATTCCAAGGATCCTTTCCTATCGCCTCTCCATGTGACATCCATGGACCAGTCATCTTATTATGCCATTATCCAATGTTCACGGGGCCACACTGGTACACCTTCCAGGGAAGAGTTGATCGAGTTCCTTTGGGTTCTTTTACTCAGGTACATTTTCTGCCCATCTTCAAGGAAGCCATCCATGGACTATCTTCCTATAACCAGGGCTCTAGTGGTTAGGTGCTCCTTTACTTTTTGGACCATTCTACTAGCCTCCGCTTATTAGGCTCCGCATAAATGTGTCACTGATGCCCCATTTTTCCATGTTGGTAATAACTTGTGACTAGTTCAGATTTGGTTACTTGCTTCCTTCCTAGCCTTAAGAAACCAGTAGTCGCGCACCTCTTTTTTCCCTAGGCTGAGGCTAATGTCTTATTCTTCCCCTTTTAATATGTTGTAGGCTATCCAAAATTTCCTTTCCCTTAAGGACATTACCTCAGAGCAGCTAGATATATGGATAGGTTCATATGAGGCTCAACCTGGGCCTTAGCGGTTTCAACTTCTAACTCTAAATGCAGCGGTTATTTGAAACATGTGAAATCAACTCTTCTGTTGTTATACTATGAACTGTTAGCTTAGTGTTGAGGGCTCATTTTGCTTCTCTAGTGCTCTTTCTCTTTCACTAACATATCTTATGTAATATCTTTCACGTTTATGGAGCTAATAATTTAGAGTCACCTAGATGGTTCCTATGTTCAATCCTACTATACTTGATTATACCACTATTGTTATGGCCTCTTAGTTGACGAAGCGTGTTTGAATATGATGGTTAATCCTAAGTCTTAAACCTCTTTTGATCTTGACAAGGGAGATTGATCAATCCTAATGTTTCCATTAAGTGTTGTGTTTACAAAATTAAGTTAGACTTTCAATTAGAAGTTAGATGCAGTTCATAATTTCCAAGAAGGCAAAGTTCATCCAAATTCACTGTCAGCAACTTTTAATTCATGACCACGACTTAGCTCAAGAACAAGATGAAACTAGGCTAGATGAATTCACAGACATCATCATTGTTGTGACTCATCCAAAGATAGGAGTGTCAAAGTCACAAATAAATTCGCGGTCACTATCGTGTCTTTGTCGCGACCCCGACTTTTATAGTGACTGAAGAGGGAACCAAATCCACAATTACAGCTTACCAAGTGTCTTAGATATCCATTGAAAAACAAAATTCACAAAGGTAACATTGTGGGTAGCAACCACGATTCATGAAGATGAAAATTCTCCTTTAAACAGAAGAATTTGTGTCTCAATCGCGCCCAGTACAAGGACTGATCGTGACCACAAATTTTGTAAGCAATTAGAAAGCAATGACTATATTTTCCTGATGGACCAATAAGGAGCTAACACGTGAACTAGCCGTTAGACACAAATAGAGTTTTAAGCCACAATTTTTAGCTCCCATATGGAAATTGAAATGTCACAATCGCGAATCTTTAGTAGCGACCACGACTCCCGCTTGTCATGCAATTAATGTAGAATCTGCTTAGCATGTCTTGAAGATTTAATGAGATTCATCATCTAACGTCTCTTTAGTGGGTATGAGCTGTAAATACTCCACTAAACATATGTAAATCCAAGAGAATTCATTAACTTGTAACTAAACTCTTGCAAATTCGCTACTCATTCTTTCAATTCTTCTTTATGCTTTAAGTAATTGTCTAATGTGAGCATTAAACACCAATTGTAATAGGTTTTAGTGTGAGCCTGAAAAAACACTTGAGAAAGGTTTTAGTGTGAGCCTGTGAAAACTCTTAAGAGAGGTTTTAGTGTAAGTCTTAGAAAACACTTATAAGAGAAGTTTTAGTGTAAGTCTTAGAAAACACTTATAAGAGAGGTTGTGGTGTGGGCCTTGAAAACACAAAGTGTAAAAGTTAGTGTGAACTTGGAAACACCATTTTGAGTAAGTGAAATGCCCAATTACAGAGAAGTGGGGAATGGACGTAGGGTTGATTAATACCCAAACCATTATAAATCCTTATGTCTCTTTTCTACTCTTTCTTTATCCCTCACTTTAATTTTTATTTAAACACCAATTTAACCCCCTTCTTAATGTCTAGGGCCAACAAGTGTATAAGATCCAAATCTTAGAAACAAGCCTTAATTAGGTGAGTAAAGTTTATGGCACAAGAGGGAATCCACTCACACCTCAAGCCCTACTTTGATGGCTCTGACTATACTCATTGGAAGTATAGGATGGATATTTATCTTGATACAGATGTAGTGGACCTTTGGGATGTAGTTGTCAAAGAATGGAAGCCACCCACTAAAGTAGTGGATGAAATTGAAGAACTAATTCCAAAGAAAGATTGGGTTGAAGCCCATAGGAGGTCAAATGGCAAAAACAAGAGGGCAATGACTATTTTTCTAAGCTCTCTCTCTAGGGAAGATATTAAAAGAGTGCAACATTGCCAAATAGCTCATGCCATTTGGAAGACTTTTGAAAACTATCATGAAGGCACAACACTTGTTAAATCAAGCAAATTAGAGACATACATGATGGAATGAGAGTCTTCATGATGAAAGACCATGAAAGCATCACTGAAATGACGAATAGACTTCAATCCATTGTCACACACATGAAGAAATTTGAAAGGACTCTTACCAACTATGAGGTAAACATGAAAATCCTTAAAACTCTTTCATTAGATAAGTTTGGTGCAAGAGTGTGCAACATTCAAGAGTCCAACCCAGAGATTGAAAAGGTTCATATGGATGTATTGATAGGCAAACTTTTAACTCATGAGTTAGCCTTACAAAAGGATGAGCAAATGAAGAAACTAAGGGGCTAAGGAGAAAAATCAGAAAATGAAAGAAAAACCTTGACACTCAAATCCTCAATCAAGGAGAAGGAGGTAGAAACTACCTCTAGTGATGAAGAGAGTGACAAAGAAGAAGAAGAGCTAGCAATGCTCTCAAAAAGGACTAAGGAGTTAATTAGAAGAACAAAAGAAAGAAAAAGCTTCGAGAAGATAACTCCTAATCCTAGAGAGAGATCTAATGAAGTCACTTGCTATGAGTATGACAAGTAAGGCCACATCAAATACGATTGTCCCAAGATAAAAAAGAAAAAGAGATGGGACAAGAAGAAGAAGAAGAGTTTCTCAGCCACTTTAGATGATAGCTCAAGTGAAGATAAAAAAGAAGGAGAAGTTGTCAACATTTGCTTCATGGCATAAGAAGACTCTCCAAATGAGGGAAGTACTTCATCCCACTCTCATTCAAATTTTGATGATTTTGATGAGATAGATGAAGAGCTTCTAGAGGCTTTTACTATGAGATATGACAAATATAAGTCACAAATAAAGTCTTACAAGAAAAAATGTCTAAAATGAGAGGATGATTATAAATCCCTCAATGATCTTGTAAGTGAACTAAAAGCATTAAATGATGAGCTCAAAAAATCTATGGAAAATCTTTCCAAATCATCTTTATCATTGGCTTCATTGAGAAAAGAGAATGACTACCTAAAAGGAAAAGTCATTGAGCTTAGAAGCTCAATCTCTAAGTTTCACAAAGGAAAGGAAGCTTGGATAGATTGATTGTGTCTTAAAGGCCACCATTGATTAGACATGATTTAGGTTTCAATGGAGCCTCCTCATCATCACATACTACATTTGTTAGACCATCAGAAACTCAAACTTCAAGTGATGAGGTAATTGGGAAGAAAAGTACTCCTACCACTAAGCTTCCTAAGCCTAAAGGCAAAGGGAAGACTCCCCAAAGCTCAAGAGACAATACTCAAAGAGCCAATCTTGCTTACATATATAAAAAAAAAACATGTTTATACACATAAACACAAATAATTCTCTATTACTTCTCATCACTCATGCACATACATGCACTCACATAATCAAAGTATGAGAAGGCCTCCTACTCATACTAAGTTTGTGTATAGGAGAAAGACTCACAAGTCTAAACTCCAATGTCACTATTGTATGAAAATTGGACATATTAATATTCATTGTTTTATTAGGAAGGCTCACCTCAAATTAAAGGACCCTTCAACTCCCAACCTTCTTGGACCCAAGTATGCTTAGGTACCTAAGAAAAAGTGACTTACTTTTATTATGTATGGAAGTGTGGCAACCACCAATAAATCAAGCAATTGGCATGTGGATAGTAGATGTTCTAAGCATATGACGGGAAATAGAAAGCTATTCATGACATTAAAGGAAAAAGAAGGTGGAGATGTCATATTTGGTAACAATGCCAAGGGTAAGGTAATTGGCATTGGAACCATTAGTAAGAATGCTTGTTCCTTGATTGATAATGTTTTATTAGTTAATGGCTTGCAACATAATTTATTAAGTGTAAGTCAATTGTGTGACAAAGGTAAGAAAGTCACCTTTGATCCTAGAGAATGTCGAGTCACCATATTAGTGGATGATGAGGTTATTTTCAAGGGTGAAAGGAAAGGCAATACCTATTCAATTGACTTAGACAATTTGGCTAACCAATCTTTTAAGTGACTTATGTATTTGAGCAATGAAGCTTGGTTATGGCAAAGAAGGCTTGGATATGCAAGCATCGATCTCCTACAAAGCCTATATAAAGGAAAGTTAGTGGAAGGCCTTCCCAAGCAAAATTTCAATAAAAACAAGACATGTGGTCCTTGCCAAATGGGGAAGCAATATCAAGCCTCCAATAAAGCTAAAACTGTTATAAGTTCTTCTAGACCTCTTCAACTAATTCATATGGACTTAATAGGACTCACTAGAAGTGCTAGCTTTGGTGGAAAACATTATGCACTAGTCCTAGTTGATGATTACTCTAGGTTTACTTGGGTGTCATTTTTAGCTCATAAAAATGATACTTTTGATGTTTTCAAAAGTTTGTAAAAAAAATTCAAAATGAAAAGGGTTACTTCATTTCTTCTATTAGAAGTGACCATGAAAAAGAATTTCAAAATGAGTTTTTTAAAACTTATTGTTTGGAGAATATAGTTTTTCACAACTTTTCAACTCCTAAAACACCACAATAAAATGGTGTTGTAGAGAGGAAAAATAGAACACTAGTAGAAATGGCTAGAACCATGTTCAATGAGTATTTTTTACCTAATTACTTTTGGGCCGAAGCCATTAATACTTTGTGTTATATTGCAAATAGAGTTTTTAAAATACTCATTCTCAATAAAACATCTTATGAGCTATGGAATGGTAGAAAGCTCAAGGGGTGCAAACGCTATATATTGAATGCCATGGATAATCTTGGGAAATTTTATTCCAAGACCAGTAACGGTATATTCTTAGGCTATTCAACCTCTAGCAAGGCTTATAGAGTCTTTAATAAGAGTTCAATGGTAGTTAAAAAGTCTATAAATATCATTTTTGATGAATCTAGTAAACTTGATCTTGGGAAAGGTATTTTTATTGATGATCTTGTAGGTGACTTTGAAAAGTTAGAATTTGAAGACACTACAAGAAAAGTAGATAAAAATAAGGAAAGAGGTGAATCATCAAAAGTATATGAGGAGCCACAACTTCAACAAGAAGATAAACCAAGTCAAGATCTACCTAAAGATTGAAGATTCTCCAAATATCTTCCCAATGACTTAATCATTGGTGATACCTATAAGGGTGTAAGTACTAGATCACGACTTTATCTTTTAGATAATAATCTTGCTTTTGTTTCTCAACTTGAGCCAAAAATTAATAGATGAGGCTCTTGATGATGAGAGTTGGGTGTTTGCTATGCAAGTGAAACTCAACCAATTTGAGAGAAACAAGGTATGAGAACTTGTCCCTAGGCCTAAAGAACACTCGTAGGTTGCAAATGGGTGTTTAGGAACAAGTTAGATGAGTAAGGTCTTATCACAAGGAAAAAGGGTAGATTGGTTGCTAAGAGATACAACTAAGAGGAAGGCATAGACTCCGATGAGACTTTTGCCCAATTACAAGATTAGAGGCCATTAGGATACTTTTAGCTTTTGCGTGCCATATGAATTTTAAGCTTTTTCAAATGGATGTAAAAAGTGTATTTTTTAATGGAATTATTGAGGAGGAAGTCTATATTGAACAACCTCCTGGTTTTGAGTCACATTATTTTCCAAATCATGTTTTTAAATTGAACAAAGCCTTATATGGATTGAAACAAGCTCCAAGAGCTTGGTATGAAAGACTTAGTTCATTTCTTTTAAAAAATAATTTTGAAAAAGGAAAGGTGGACACCATACTATTTGTTAAAAGCATAAGCATGATATACTAATTGTATAAATTTATGTTGATGATATCATTTTTGGTGCTACTAATGAGTCTTTTGTGAGGATTTTGCTAAGTGTATGACTAAGGAATTCGAAATGAGCATAATGGGAGAACTCAAGTTCTTTCTCGGTCTACATATCAAGTAAACCAAAGAAGGAATCTTCATCAACCAAGCCAAATACATAAGGGAGATACTCAAGAAGTTTGTAAAGCAGCCAAAACCCCTATGAGTGGTACCATCAAGCTAGACAAAGATGAATTGGGTAAGATGGTAGATGAAAAGAGATATCGAGGTATGATCAAATCTCTATTTTATCTTATTGCTTCTAGGCCGGATATCATGTTTAGTGTATGTATGTGTGCTAGGTTCCAATCCTCTGCTAAAGAGTCTCATTTAAATGTTGTTAAGAGAATTTTAAGTATTTGCATGGCACAATTCACTTAGGGTTATGGTATCCTAGGGATACATCTTTTAGTGTCATAGGATATTCAGATGTGGATTATGTGAGTAGTTTATTAAGTATCCTAGGGATACATCTTTTAGTGTCATAGGATATTTGAATATAGATTATGCGAGTAGTTTATTAGATAGAAAAGCACTTTCAGGAGTTGCCAATTTATAAGAGAATGCCTAGTATCTTGGTTTAGCAAAAAGCAAGTGTCAGTTGCCTTGTCCACTGCAGAAGCTAAGTATGTTACTATAGATAGTTGTTGCACACAAGTCCTCTGGATGAAACAACAATTGAAGGATTTTTGGCAAAGTGATTTATTACATTCCTATTAAATGTGATAACACTAGTGCTATCAATCTTTCTAAAAATCCTATCCAACACTCTAGGAGCAAACAAATAGATATTAGACACCATTTCCTTTGAGATCATGTCCAAAAGGATGATATTGTGTTAGAATTTATTGACACAAATCATCAACTTGTGGATATTTTCACTAGACCTCTCAATGAAGAAAGGTTGAACTTCATTAAGAGAGAATTGGGAATACTTGATAGTAGTTCCCTAAAGTGAAATATTTGATCTTATGTATGATTGCTATGTGTGTTGATTATTGTTTGTTCATTTGTGATTATTGTATTTAATATGGGTTAATTAAGATGTCTTAATTTTAAATTGCAATTATGCTTTTTTGTTAACATATTGCACAAATTAAGCATTAATATAGTGAAGTGGATCACATTTTTCAAAACTTAACTTTCCATTCTTATCCTTGTTGACTCATAATTCGTAGCCATTATCTTCTATTCATGGTCGCAAATTACAAGTCCAAGTCACCCGACTATCAAACATCAAATCGCAGTCATGAGAATCAAGCTCCACCATGAATTTTAGTCAAGAATTCAAAATTTTGACCATTGTAGAGCATATTCCTGAGGAATTTTTGTCCATTACTCACATTTTTCTGAAATCGCGGTCACAATCCTAGAATTCATGAACGTGAATTTGAGTGACTGCCAAGCCATTAAGTGATTTGACTGTCAACCATTTTCAACTCTTCATTAATCTAATTCTAATCATTTCTAGTCGTCTACACACTCCTTCAATGGCTATATAAACCCCCTAAATAGTGATTCTCATCACTTCATTCTACTCCAAAACTCTCTAAATTCTCAAATTCTCTCCATCTTCTGCAATGGCTCCTAAGAAGATTTCAAAAGCAAAAAAGTGCAAGGTTGTGCCTCAGCCATCTTTACCTCCTGTACTCCATCTAATGAAGGGAATCACAAAGGAGGAGAAAGAGCACTTCAAGGCAAATTCTTTAAATATCATCCTCCCTAACAAAATACCATCTAAATTTTTGTTGAAGACTCTAGGCATCAATGTAAAGATTCGTGCATTCCTTTCAAACTTGGGCTGGAATGAGCTCATCTTTCGGGATGAACCTGGCTATGAAGAAGTTGTTAGAGAATTCATGTGCATGGTTCAATTGAGTCACAAAGCAGATTCTCGAACGGGGCAATACGGGTTAATTTTTCGGGCCTTTGGTGATCCATTTTTCATTACCTTTGAACAACTTTCCCCCCTTTTTAACCTTCAAGTCAGAGAAAACATTCCTTTTAATCTCTGCTCTTGATGTCATATATTCCGAATTCTAGTCGAAAATTTCCATTGAAACCAAACACGACCCGAAAACCTCCCTAGCCAAATACATAAAAACCCTACCTTTTTGGATACTCCATTGTATCATGACCTTTTTCGTAAATGCTAGAGGTGATGGTAATGAGAAAATATCACAAAAGGACTTGGCATTTCTTTTCTGCCTTATTAAAAACAAACCTATTCAAACTGGACGGTATCTTGTGGATCAATTGATCCACATGAGCATCAAATTAAAAGTCAATTCCTTCTACCTTCACACATAATAGGGATCTATTGCATCGTAGGGGCACTTGATGAGGAAAATGAAAAATTCCTTAATAAGAAACTCCTCCCTTCTCAAAACATTCTTAACCTCACCTACCTCATCAACGCCAAAGCCATACACCCGGACACATATGCTTATATCCTAGGTGCTTTTGGGGCTACAAAAAAAAAAAAAAGAAATCCTCCCAAGCCCCCAAAAGGAAAAGGCTCATCATTGAAGAAAGAGCCCTACCAGTCCCCCCCTCCTTAATCAAAACCCAAATCCAAACTATCTCTTGCCACCATTAATCGAAAATTAGACAAGATGATGAGAATGATGACAAGGCGATTCCTATTTCTCTCATATCTTCATAGTGACATGATGGATTTGCAAGAAAAGTTAAGTGTTGCTTCTTGCCATCTTTTAGACTTTACAGAATTTGAAGATACTCAAAAAGAATAAGGCAATGAAGAAGTTGAGGATAGAGATGTAGCAGAAGGTGACAACAATGAAGAGAAAGAAGAAACTTCTAGAGGTAATTATGAGACTCCAACATTCTAACATAGGAATTCTTTGTACTTTCTTCTTTTTTTTTTTGTTTTTAAATGAAAAACTTGTGATCCCACAGTTTGTTTATGATTAAATAAGAAATGTTTCCTTAAAATTCCTTGTCTTATATGATTGATGGAATTTACTTTTATGATTGCATTCTTATTAATTTTGCTCCTTATGAACACTTATCTATTTGTTATGCATGTGTTTTTTTCCCTTATGCTCCCTCTTTTTAATCTTGCCAAAGGGGGAGAGATAGAAACAAGCAAGAATCTAAGTCTAAGGGGAAAAGAAAATGACTTGCAAATAATAGCATAAGTTGAGGGGGAGCATCATACTTAGGATTTTTTTTAGAAATTTCACTTTGATTGATTGAATGTCATACTTAGGAAATTCCACATTTGATCTTTGTCTAGAAATCTCTAAGCATTCATTGAATCATATTACCACTCCAACTTCACATTCATGGATTATTTTCCCTTAGGATCAATCTAAGTTGTCAAAATAAAAAAGGGGGAGATTGTTAGACTAGGATGGTTGATCCTAAGTCTTGGACCTCTTTTGATCTTGACAAAAGAGATTGATCAATTCTAATGTTTCCATTAAGTGTTGTTTTTACAGAATTAAGTTAGACTTTCAATTAGAAGTTGGATGAAGTTCATAATCTTCAAGAAAGAAAAGTTCATCCAAATTTGCAGTCAACAACTTTTAATTCGCGATTACAACTTAGCTCAAGAACAGGGTGAAACTAGGCTAAACAAATTCGCGGGCATCATCACTATCATGACTCATCCAAAGATGGGAGTGTCAAAGTTACAGATGAATTCGCAGTCACTGTCGCAACCGCAACTTTCATAGTGACTGAAGAAGGAATCAAGTCCACAACCACAGCTTGCCAAGTGTCCCAGATATCTGTTGAAAAACAAAATTCGCAAGGGCAACATTGTGGGCAGTGACCGCGATTCATGAAGATGAAAATTCTCCTTTAAACAGAAGAATTTGTGTCTCATTGCCGCCCTATACAAGGACTAATCACAACCGTAAAGTTTATAGGCAATTAGAAAGCAACGACTATATTTTCCTGATGGACCAATGAAGAGCTGACACGTGGACTAGCCATTAGACACAAATAGGGTTTTTCACCGTAATTTTTTGCTCAAAAATGGAAATTGGAATGTCGCAACTGTGAATCTTCAGTAGCGACCGCGACTCCCGCCTATCATGCAATTAATGCAGAATTTGTCCAGAATGTCTTGAAGATTTAATAAGCTTTATAGTCTAATGTCTCTTTGGTGGGTATGAGCTATAAATACTCTACCAAATAGATGTAAATACAAGAGAATTCATTAACTTGTAACCAAACTCTTGCAAATTTGCTACTCATTCTTTCAATTCTTCTTTATGCTTTAAGTGATTATTTGGTGTGAGCATTAAACACCAATTGTAAAAAGTTTTAGTGTGACCTTGTAAAAACACTTGAGAAAGGTTTTAGTGTGAGCCTGTGAAAATAATTAAAAGAAGTTTTAGTGTAAGCCTTAGAAAACACTTGTAAGAGAGGTTCTTATGTGAGCCTTGAAAATGCAAAGTGTAAAAGTTAGTGTAAGCTTGGAAACACCATTTTGAGTGAGTGAAACACCCAATTATAGAGAATTAGGGAGTGGACGTAGGGTTGATTAATACCCGAACCATTGTAAATCCTTATGTCTCTTTTCTACTCTTTTTTTATCCCTCACTTTAATTTTTATTTAAGCACCAATTTAACCCCCTTTTTAATACCTAGGGCCAACAAAGCGGTATCTATCCTTTTCTTGCCACATGGTTGAGGTGAGACATACAGAGGTTGCCACTTTCTTTTAATGGTGGCGACAGAGATTCGTGAAGCTCGTGCCTAACTCTTTTGAAGACATATTAGTAGGCATGATAAATTTTGTTTCCATTTACATCTCCCTTCATGTACATTCACCTTACTAACTCTGTCATATCTTATTACAAGCATTGATATAGAGTGTCCATCACCACAACTAAAGAAGAAACAAAAGATCTTCCTTTCTTTTATAAAAAAAAAATAATAATAAGGGAGAGACTCCTCTAAAGAAAGTGCCTAAAACTGCTCCTACTAAGAAACAAAAGAAACCAGTTCCATAAGTGAACTCAAAAGTAAGGCGATTTAAGCGAATCCAACGATAATTCCCCTTCAAAAATACACCTTAAGATTCGGTGTAGGTATCAGATCCTGCAGATTATTCTAGTGGCAATGCTAATGATGATGCCACAAACTCTGAGGATCTTTCGATTCCTAGAGTTGTCCCTCCTTCTATAGAGCCTATAGATCATGGTGCTTTAGTTGCTAATGAAGTTCTTCTTATGGGGAGTTCTGGTAGTGAAAACTCCCACACTTATGCTAATTCTTCTATGAGATCTAGCAGTGAGAGATCCAACAGTGAGCTCTCAAAGGTTTGTATAGTAATTCTCCTCCTTTTTCTTTAGCTTCAAGTTTTCTTTATTGGTTTTTATGCTTATTATGTTTCCTTCAGGCTATCTCTACTGGAGCAGACTATGAAGGTCCACTCTCTAGGCTTGATTCTAGCTTCCTTATGAGGACATCATTGTAGTAGAGCTCCATTTCATCACTTTCTTTGGAGGTTGTTATTAGGTCTACCAAAAATAACTTGCTTCATCTTCGGAGCTTGGATCTCTTAAGCCTAAATAAGGACTAACACACAGTAGTATAGTTTTCCTTGCTACTCTTCAAGCTACAATTACCTCATCGGATGACTTCTCCTTTATTGGAGATATGACATTTGTGATTCAGTCCATGTTTTCTAATACTAAGGAGAAAAGTACTTCCATTTCTACTTTTTTTTATAAGCTCCTAGTCTTCTTTGTTTGCAAAGGTCATTATGACGTTACTGTGGTCAAGGATAATAAAGCCCAAGTCTATTGTAGAGAGATCTTAGAGTCATACCAATAAGAATATGCGACCCTTCAGCAACTAAAAGCTGAGATAGCTACCTAGGAGGTGAAATTACATGAGCTCCTCAAGAAGAGAGAGAAAGCAAAGGATCCACATAATATGGTAGTAATAAGAGCCACAAAGGAGGGAAAGAACCAAAAGGCATAGTCTCAGTAAGTCTAGTCTTATAATAGGGAGATAAAGAGAGCTCAAAAGGCAATAGACTCCTACAGTAGCAGGTGAAAGGAGATGATCACTATCCCTTCTCATTATTTCTCTCTCTAGGTTAGTAATATTCCTTTGTAGTGTTAGGTATGATGCCCTTTGAGAATGATGGCACTTTTTTTTCTCTTGTATTTCTTAGATTACTTGGACCACCATTTGATTGATTGATTGGAAATAAAATGGCATATGCGTACTTAGACTTTTTCTTTTCTTTATGTGATGCATGTTGTTTGGTGATCCTTGAGATTTGAAATGGCTTTTAAACTTATTTCATAGAGCCATACCACTTAATATGTTACACACCAAATAGTACAACCATCATCTTGCATTATGCAGCCACGCATTATATTCATGCAGCCACATCATTGCACAATTTGCACCCCAGCCATTTTCCATATCATAAAACCATGTGTTTTGGCATTAAATAAGATGATTGAGATGATGATTTCCTTTGGTCGTCTATTATTATTATTATTATTATTATTATTATTATTATTATTATTATTATTATTATTATTATTATTATTATTATTTATGAGAATTGAAAAAAAGGATTAAAATAGACACTGAATATTTATGAAAGTGGCCATGAGGCCTACAATCTTTATTTTAAATTGGTAATTAGCCTACTTACAAGTGAAAGAAAATTATGACCATGTTGATGGCCTATAAAATAGGAAACTAACACAGATCCCTAAGGACATTACAACTTAGAGATCTTAGAATGACCATAATTAACCTAAACTTTTTTTCTCCTTATTTCTCCATCATCTCCTACATTGTGGGATAATAGTCCTCCAAAAACTTTCCATTGATGAATCTCTTATGTGGCTTCTCATGCAAGCTTGAAAGTCAATATGCATTGCCTTCCAAGCCTTATGGATCCTAAAGGGACCCTCCCAATTGAGGGACCACTTACCATATTCTCGGTCTTTAACTCTTAGGAAAGTATGATTTTCCAAACTAATTCTCTTTCATTGAAACTCTTTTTTTTAAACCCTTATGTTGTACATTATGGACACTTTCTTCTTTTGGATTACTAAGCGATTTAGTGTTTGATGCCTTTCCTCATCAATTTACCCTAGCTCTATAAGCATCGCTTGATTGTATTAATCGAGTGTCAATCCATTTTGCCTTGCAACCCTTAGGGATAGAACCATAACCTTCATAGGGACCTCCACGTCATGGCCAAATGTTAACATAAAAGGACTTACTCCAGTAGAGCTTCATTTTGATGTTTTGTAAGCCCATAACATTTTTTATAAGATCATGTGCCAATCCCTTGGGTTCTCTTCTAACACCTTCTCCAAGATTTTAATAAAAATCCTATTTAACGCCTCTACTTATCTGTTAGCTTAAGTGTAGAATTGAGTTGATTTGATCAATTTGATTCTATAGTATTTCACAAAGTCTCTCACTTATTCTTCTGTAAACATAGGTCCCTGGTCTGTTGTGATAGACTTCGAGATCCCAAACCTATGAATGACATTTTTTTTAATGAATTGAATCATGCCCTTTTATTCTACCATCTTTAAAGGAACTACCTCTGCCCACTTGGTGAAATAGTCAGTAGCTATAATGATGAAGTTATGACCCTTTGATGATGTTGGGTGGATCTTTCCAATGAAATTTACGGCCCATCCTCTAAAAGGCCATGGTTTCATGATGGAATGTAACTCTACAGCTGGAACCCTTTGGACACTCTCATTTCTTTGACACCATTGGCATCCTTTGGAGTAGTTGATGTAGTCTTTTAGGATCGACGATCAATAATAGCCATAACTCCTTAGCAGCCACCTCATCTTGATTCCTACTTGGTAAGCTTTATAAACTCCTTCATGTACTTGTTTCATCACTTCCATCACTTCGAGCAACCTCAAACACCTTAGTAATAAATTGTCAAAGACCTTCTTATATAGTTCTCCCTCCATAAGGATAAAGTGTAAGGCTTAGACCTTAACTCTATATGGCACCTTGGTACTTAGGTAATCTAGGTACTGTTTCAACTTTGTTCTCTAATCATTCTCAATTGTTGCATCAACACTAAAAGACTCCACGTTAATGCCTCTTTCTATAATGGAAAGATGATTTCTTTTCTTTATAATAATAAACTTGTGAGTTAAGCTAGGTCATCAGCTTCCCAATAACTTCTCTAGGGATGTGTAAGAACGAGATATCATTAAAGGAATCAATAATTTAATCTATAATAGCATAATAAGAAGCTAATAAAATACTGTTACACTTATACTCCCCTGTTAATTGCTTGAGGACCAGTTGTGAGTCCTTAATCACCATTACATCTTTAGCTCCCAACTTCTGTAGGATCTCTAAGCTAATCACCAAAGCTTCATATTTGGCCACATTATTGGTGCATTCAAAGGCCAAATTGAAAGACAATGTTGTTTTGGCTTTTGTTGGAGATGTAATCAGCACCCCTGTGTCTGCTAATTTCTCCGTGCTAGATCCATCAAACTTGAGAATACAAGGTTACTTACACTTGTTGATTTAGTTTTCTTTCAATTCCTATCTCCAAGGAAGGGTGATCTACTAAAAAATCTGCTAGGGACTATTCTTTGCATAGATGTCTGTGAAAAATATATTAGTGTAAATTTGGTTAAAGCAAGAGACCACTTACCAATCCTTCTAGTGATCAATGGTCTATTTAGCATGTACTTCATCAAATTAGTTTGAAACACCACATACACCTTTGATTTGATTAAATAGTACCTCAACTTTATGCAAGCAAAATAAAGAGTTGAGCACAACTTCTCCATAGGAGTATTTTACCTCGATAGGTGTAAGAAGCCTATTCAAGTAGCACACAACCTACTCATATCTCATTGAATTGATTTATGCTAAGAGGTACTTAATGGACTCATTTACGACTTAAAGGTACAACTTGAGTGGAATTCTATCTCATTGGGGCATCAAAAAAGGAGGCTTGGTGAGATACTCCCTAATTTTATCGAAGGCCTATTGATGATATTGCTCCCATTTAAATTTTTCAACCTATTTAAGTTTCAACAAGTTTGAAACACCTTAGTTCTCCCTGCCAAATTAGAGATAAATAATTTACCCGATAGAGGAACCTTTGGAGCTCCTTTTTATTTTGGGATGACTTGGCTTTAATTACTGCTTTTTCCTTGTTCTCGTCTACCTCAATGCCTATTTGGTGCACTAAGAAACTCAGAAAGTTCCCAACTTGTACCCCAAATGTACACTTCAACATATTTAGTTTGATTTTGTGTTATATCATTCTTTAGAAGCTTTTCCTTAAATGTTCCATATGGTCAATAACTTTTCTAGATTTCACCATGATGTAATCAATGTAGATCTCCATATGGTGCCCTATCATATCATGAAAAATGACATTCATGACCCTTTGGTATGTTGCTTCAAAGTTTTTCAAGGCAAAAGGCATAACTAACCACTCTAATGTCCCAATAGCGCTAGGACACTAAAAAGTTATCTACAAAATGTTTTCCTTATCAATGAGGATTTGATTGTAACCTGAAAAATTGTCTATGAAGGAGAGTAATTCATTTTTTGGAATTGTATTTACTAACATGTCAGTTATTGGTATGACATACATGTCCTTGGGAGTTGCAACATTTAGATCCCTGAAGTCCATGTAAACACAAAGCTTCACATTTTTTCCCTGAAGTCTTTGTAAACACAAAGCTTCATATTCTTTTTGACAACTACATTAGAAAGCCATTGTGTGTACCTTATAGGTCTTATGAAGCCCGCCTTCAATAATTTCTCAATTTCCTCCTTAACTTTGAGCTTTCTCTCCTTAGACATCCTCCTCGATGATTGTTAGTAAGGGTGAAAGTCTGGTATAATGCAGAGGTAGTGCTCCATAAGATTCCTACTCAGTCCTAGCATTTTCTCGTAGGTCTAGGGAAAACAGTCTTTAAACTCCTTTAATACTTTAATGATTAATTTATTTAGCTCACTTGGTAGCAATGAGCTAGTATGTGTAATTCTTGGCTCCTCAGGTATACCGAGATTAACTTTCTTTATCGGATTGTGCACCTCTAGCTTGAGATCCTCGAACTTCAAAGATGCTTACTCCAAATCATGAATCTGTAACTCTTTTACATCCTCATATAGGTCTTGCTTAAATATCAACTCAGTAACATGAACATCTTGAAATGCTTTAAGCTCTAACTTGTTAAAGGTTTATTGCATATATAATCTGTACTTTATGGTTGTAGTACCGCTAATTCTTCTTCAGTGTACTTATTCATCATTGATCTTTTTGATGATTTGGTACGACATCGGCTTGTATGTTACGATAGTAGTGGGCTTTAGGAGAGTTTTTGCTTGGTTCTCTGTTTCGCTTCTCAACACATAAATCCTCCTTGGATCTTCATTACTCTTTTTTGCTATAAATTATATTAGGCCTAAATCTCCATCATAGTATATGGCTTCTACTACATTAGAGCATGTGAAGAATAGTTGCCTATCAGCCCATACCACTTCAACATTATTCCCTTTCTAAAACAATAAGGATTTATGGAAAAAAGATGGAACACACTAGTTGGTGTGGATCCAATCCAATCTCTCCCTAACAAAGTATTATAGTTAGCTAAAGAGTTAATAATAATAATAAAAAAAAAAAGCAGATAAAGAGGTCTTACTTCCAATGGTGATCTCAATGGGAGGAACTCCAAGAGTCTCAGTGATCTTGTCATTAAAAGTTGAAACAGAGACTTCTGTTGCTTTTAGATCTTTGATTGTTTTCCCCATTGCTGCTAACATCCTCAATGGCAACACATTTACTATAGATCCATTGTCCACTCTGACCATTGACATTAGCTTTTCATTTAAGTGTGCCTTCACATACAAGGGCCTTAAGTGCTTTGTCATCTCTACTGATGGCTTTTCAAAAATCACCTAACACTAGTGGCTTGGATCTTTACACCAATGTAGCAATCCTTCTCTTCCAATGGTGAGCCTTGCCCCTACTGTTTGGGATCCCTTCCACCTTTATAAGGTCCTATTCCAAATCTTTGTATTGGAAAACCTGTGATAGGGTCAGAATAACATAACCTAAAGGCATGAGAATATCACCCATCATAAAAGTTTCTTCTAATGAATAATCCTTATCTGAACTACTAATAGAGCTAGCCACAAAAACTACATCTCCCGTTGCTTTCCTTCTGAACTTGTATCTCTCTACCTTTGGTGATCTCTCTACCACTGGTTGGGTTTGTTGCTCATATTTCCTGTGTTCCTTAACTTTTTACCTCAATGAGTGGCATGGGGAACTTCTTATATTACACCTTGTGTCATTGCTAATTGGGTTGAATTAGAGCTGGAAAGATGAATCTAGGTTATGTCCTCTCTAACCTGGGAAAAGGATGAGGCTCCACCCTAGGTTTTAAAGCGGAAGCGGAGCTCTCTTTGGTATCCAAATATAATGAAAACCCAAAACTGTTCCTTTCTCCTTTCTTTTGAAGTCCAATGCTCTTAAATCCAATGTGGTTGAATTGATTGTTGCCACAAGTAGGAAGGGATCTTCATCCATTAATATGGTCTCCTTCATCTCAAAGAACTTTAGAACTCCCTTATTGATCTTATCTTGTTCAACATTTTTGAAGGCCTAATAAGTATTAATAGAATGGTTATAAGAATTATGGTACTTGCAGTATTCCTTTCCTTTGAGCTCTTCCTTTGTTGGGAATCTATGATCAACTTGCAATTTGATGAAAATCTCCTTCAAGAGAAAATCAAAGATCTCTTCCATCTTAGATGCATCAAAAGTGTACTAAAAAGTTGCACTTATGGATTGCACCTTCCTCCAATCATCCGCGGTCTTTTTAATGAGAGAGGGATAAACACAGGCCCTTAATAGAGGAGAAATTAGCTACTGCTACCTCTAAATTATTTATCTCTTGGTAGTAGCTCCCCATGGCAGCTCTCCTGTTTTGATTCTCTTCTTTTAATAGCTTTTTCTACTTTGTGACCTTTGTTGTAAGTTCATAAAAGTCACGAAACTCCATGCCTTGAAATTTCTTCCTTAGCTCAATGTAAAGGCCTTTTTAAGCCATCTTCACAAATTTAGTCTCCGACAGATAAATATTTTATATGAAACTCATTTTCTTAAACCTAGCAATGAACACATTCACAGTTTCTCTAGCTCTTTGTGTCACCTTGGAGAGCTTCGCAATGCAAACTTTAGGCTTTGCCCTAAAGAATTGGGTATGGAACTGCGTTTCCATCTCCTTCCATGTTTGAATAGAGTTCTTGAGCAAAGTAGAATACCAAGTAAATGTTGTTTCTATCAAAGAGTTAGAAAATAGTCTCAACTTAAAATTTGAAAAGTTATCATAATTTTCTAGTTCACCACACTAAATGGTAAACCTTGCCACATGCTCCAAAGTAGATTGTCTATATTCTTTGAAGAACAAATTGAAGTTAGGGATCAAATAACCCCTATTATATGGATTCTCCCTGCCAATAACATCTGGATATGGCTTATGGAACTCCGGACAACAAAGTTATCTTAGGTTAGGTTCCAAAAGCTCTAGTGGAACTCTGGACAACCAAGTTATCTTAGGTTAGGTCTATAAAGCTCCTACACTACATTTATTACAGCCTCTATGTCAACTTGAGGCGCAAGCAAGATTGGTTAAACTATTAGGTTGTTTCTCCCTTGGGGATTGCCCCCCAGTTCCCATCTTGATAACCCTCTGCATTATCATACAAGTGAGATTGATTATTAGAATTGGTAGCAGCAAATACCTAATGGGCACCATTGGCCTACCATGAGGATGACCATTGTATGGAGCCTTTGATTTCCATTGCCATCCTTTATCCGATGAGGTGGCAAATGTTATTATTCAACTTGGCGAGCATGAGGTTGATGAGAGCCTAAGGCTTCACCACGGATCCTTGAGGATTGCCCTCCTAGCTCCTCATGGACTTGTCTCTCCTACTTAAGAATAGAGTTGCGAGTTGCACTCTTAGGGCTTCTTTATGTCAAGCTATACATCTTTTTCTCCACAAGGTTGCCATAAGAGAACCAATCTCATGCAAAAATTTGCTTTGTTCCTTTGAACCTTCCTTTAGTTCTCTAAGAAGGATCTTTGGGCCTTTATGAACATAACCTTATATTCTTTCAACATATCTCTAACATCATTTTCATCAATAAGTTGGTTAAAGTTATACCTTAGTCTCCGACAATAAGACCTATTGGAGTGATTTATGCCTTTTGGTGCTATGAGCCTTAAAGTGTCAGGTTTCTCTCGATTTGCTCCACAAGTTGGGGAATAAGTCCTTTGTGCCTTACTTCTTCAGCAATGGTTTTGGCATCTTGAGACACTATAATGTTTTTTCAGTAAAACTTCTTATCTTTAGCGCCATGTAGAACTGGTCCCACCGAACGTGCCAAAAATGATATTGAATCACAAATTTTTCTGTTAATATGGGCTTGCCACATGTGTGAGGTACACAAACCATTAAAATAGAATACGCTCCTAACCTCTAGATCAAACGACAATTGGATCTTCAATCTCTCTTACCACAGTTTGTTTGGATTCGTTTAGAGAACCAAAGACTGAATATGAATTGACAACAGTAAATGACTGCGATAATGAAATTTAAAAATAGAACTCTTGAAAAATTAAAGAGACTGTTTTGTATTGAATGTTGGACATGTTCGTAAAGAAAACAAACATTTATTGACTGATATTGAGAACAAAAATAATAAGCAAACTTGACTACAAAGAAATATCTAGCAAAATGCTTTGAAAAATTGATTGACATGATTTATGTAGTTGAAAGATTGGTTGACTTGAGTGATGTCTGTAGGATTAGATGTGTGTATGATTATATGTGTGTCCTCTTATGTTGAGTAACTTTCGTTTTATAGAGCCCTAAGAAGTAACTTGCATGCAAGCACGATTTCACGTTCTTCACTCCTGCTTGGTACTTCATATCTTCCACTTCTCCCTATTTTTTAGCCATCTCCCTATTTTTGTGTAATTGCTTTTCATATCGCCCTACAACCATAAATTACCTGTCTGGTTTTATCCTCAATCCAAATAATAATTTTATGTAACTTTCATAAAATAAAAATTACTTATTTATTTTTCATTAAATAAAAATTAGTTAATTAAATAATTTATTTAATGGGCTAGACTAAATTATTGAGTTGGGCTAAAAATATTTGAATGTAAAGAAATGCAGAGTTTCCACTATTAAAATTTCCATGCATCAAAAGGTAACAATCATGTATAACCGTAATATATTGTCATAGTCCTAATGCAGTAATAATAGTAAATAGTTATGCTTTTTTCTTCAAAAAAAAGTTATAAAATATTACAATTTAAGAGAGATATAACTTATAAAATTATAAAATATTTCAATTAAGAAATTATTGATATAAAATTAAGAATTACAACAAATTAATTGTTGTCCCTAGGCACCAAGAAGGGGGGTTGAATTGGTGTTTAAAAATTTAAAATAAGGATGAAGAGAAGAAGAAGGATTAGAAAGGACACAAAGATTTTATAGTGGTTCGGGCAAAACAATCCCTACGTCCACTCCCCA